>CACVCL010017178.1:0-152500 GCA_902729485.2 Mus minutoides
TTGTTCAGAATCCAAAGGGCAGGTGAGTCCATGAGATTGATACCAGAGTAGGAAAGATAGAGACAAAGGTCCAATCGCCAGGGCCAAGAAGTGGGAGTGGGTGGGCAGGGGAGCAGGGCAGGGGGAGTGGGGAGGGAACTTTTGGGATAGCATTTGAAATGTAAATTAAGAAAATATCTAATAAAAAATTGAAAAAAAAGAGTACTTAGCACATGACCTCTCCCCTAGATCTTCTAGCATAGCAAGCATAGTACGCAGGGATTTAATCAGAGTAAAATTCTAGAAAGCAGATGTATTGTCACATGCTGGACAGCCTCTCTCCTCTGTAGAACAATAGCAGATTGTAACTGGTATGGAGACCTTGTCTAGAAGGCCAGCTACACATGCAAATGCATGTCTGTTGTGCTGACTCATGTGGCTTACCGACCTTCTCAGACATGTGTTATTAGTCAAGGAAGTATGTTGATGTGGGCAAGCCTCAAAGTCTCAGTGGCTTCATCAACAGAGTGACTTGCTCACTCTTCTAGCTTCTGTCTGTTGCTTTGATAAGATGTTCTGACCAAAACCAACTTTAAAATATAAGGGTTTATTTCATCCCATATTTATAGATTATAGTTCACCAGTGAGGGAGGGCAGGGCAGGAACTCAAGGGAGGAACCTGGAGGCTGGAACCATGAACTTACACAGGTTGTTGGCTTTCTGTCTGATCCACAGATTCATGCACAAATTACTTTCATGTATAGTCCAGGATCACCTACCTAGGAATAGTGTCGCCCACCGTGGGATAAACCATTTCTTATCAATTAACAATGAAGACAATTCCTTACAGGCATGTCCACAGACAAACCTGATAAAGACAATCACTCAACTGAGACACCTTTCAGGTGATACTAGACAGTGTCAAGTTGACTATTAAGGCTAGCCAGTTGACTCATGTCTCCACCCTCTGTGTTGTAGAGGTGCCTTCTGGAATTTGGAGCCTGAAGGATCATCGGAAAGGAGAAAGATGATGAGGATCACATAAGATAATCCTTGCCATCCTTTAGTGGTGACATCTGGGCACTCAGATCTAGTTGGCCAGGTGGATTCATTGCTCCAACTTGACTGTAGAGAAGGGAAGGTTTGAAGATGATTGATAGTCTGTGCTGAGCGTGTGTGTGTGTGAATCTCAGCCATAAACATGACTGAGTTGGGACTAACTGAATATTCATTCAATATATTGTAATATTCATTAGGTCCCGCTGTCCCAGAAATTTGCATTGTATTCAGTAAGACTTGAATATTTAAATTACTCTAGGTATATTGCCTTAACTTCATCAGTCATCATTTGATCAAATCTGGAGAAATGCTTTCTCTCCTGAATGAGCTAGGCCAATATAAGTAGGCCACACTCCTGTTGTTATTAAAGGTTTATGACTTTCTAACTATATCTCCCCANCCGCTGTCCCAGAAATTTGCATTGTATTCAGTAAGACTTGAATATTTAAATTACTCTAGGTATATTGCCTTAACTTCATCAGTCATCATTTGATCAAATCTGGAGAAATGCTTTCTCTCCTGAATGAGCTAGGCCAATATAAGTAGGCCACACTCCTGTTGTTATTAAAGGTTTATGACTTTCTAACTATATCTCCCCATTCCTAATGCTTTAATTAAGTTAATATTACTTAACTTGTTAGGTTAATTAGACTCTTTAATTGATGGAGTGCTACTCAGTCACACCCACTATTATCCTGGTGTGACTGTGTTTTTTGGTGGCCTTAAGAAGCCTACCTGGACAGTGTAGCAACAACTTGTTTATATCTAGTCCTATGAAGAATACATGCTAACTGAGGCAGAACATTCACTTAAGGTCAGAATATTAAGTTTTATTAGTTATGAACAATGTCTAGGATGAATTTATTTAATGTCAGTGCTCATTACAGTCTTGACTATGTAGAACTCATTGTATGAGAAACTTAGAATTATTTAAAAACCTTGACACAGGACCAAAGCCCAGGAGATAATGCAGCACCATTTGGCTTTCCTTTCTCTAGGAAATTTAGGACCTCCATATTGACTGAGTTTTTCCTCTATTACAAATAATTCATTCTCATTTTAAAATGTATATGCATGCCATCAGAGGTATCTATTATAATGCTAGTGATAAACAGAGACTTTATAGTTAAGAAACAAAGCTTAACTTAATATGCAAAGTATTAAAACTAGGAGCAAGGAACATAATAATTCATGTGCTATAAATTAGTTTATCTGCCAACTTAATGCATGACTACATTGCTAATTAGTGGCATTTATATAGTACATTCTTGGCATACAACTTCTTGGAATCAGTGAGCTTTATGTAAATCAGAAGCTGTTTAATTATTGATTCCTGTTCCTTTATATGCTGTATTAGTCAATTTTGTGTTGCTACACCAAAACAAACAATCAAATCAATAATAAATTAATTGAAGATAGACATCCTGAAAGAGGTACAAATGGCTGATAAACATATGGGAAAATACTCAATAATCTTAGCCACCAGAGAAATGGAAAGTGCAGTCACCCTGAGATCATATTTCACCCCAGCCAGAATGACATCAAGGTGAGGGTGAGGGACGGCCCTATCAGTGGCTGTGGAAACTAGTGTAGCCATAGGGAGAAGTCAGTATGAAGAATCCTCAGGAAACCCAGACGGGCACCACCACATGATCCAGTAATGCTACTTCAGTAATAAACCCACAGGACTCCATGTCACACACTGCAGGCATACCTGTACACCCATGCTTGTTATAGGCCTACTCACAACAGCCACATTGCATACCCAGCCGAGGTGTCATTCTCTTCAGCCAGAAAGAATGAAATGGTGTCATTTACAGGAAAACTCGAGGAACTGGAGATCTTCATATTGTGTAGCATAAGAAAGAAAGACAATAATTGCATATTTTACTTGTATATGGAAGTTATATTTTACACGAGTGCAGAAGGGTAGAAGGGCATTAGAGGGATGTTGGGTATTGGACAGGGAATTGTTGGTGTTGAGTGCAAATCGAACGCAAAAGATAAAAAATGTAATGAAATCCATCACTTAATAAAATGAAAATGAGATAGTAAAAAGTTAAACAAATTTTAAAACCAGAAAGTTTTTTTTTCTCAGTATCTTGAAATTCCAGGAATGTGGAGCCAGAACTTGGTGAGGGGTTCCTTGACTGCATCACAACATGGTAAAAGGCATCAGAGATGAAGTACAGATGAGCAGGGGAAATCCCACGAAGAAATAGGAAGCCAGAGACCAAAGACATTCCCGTCTCACTCCATGCTGTGCTGGTGTAGGGGATAGTTTGTGTGGGAACAAATATATGTGCTCCCTATAGGAACTTCTCATGTTAATGTCCTCTTCTGTTACTTATCTACCTTATTTTTTCCAGACAGGCTTTCTCACTGAACCTGGAATCTATCATTTTGGCTAGCCTAGCATGGCCTGCAAGCCCCTCACCCACTGTTGAGGATACAGGCATGTGCCATTACTCCCAGCTTTTTATATGGGCTTTGGTAATCCAAGCTCATAGCTTCATGCTCACACAATAAACATATTACCCACTGAGCCATCTCTCAACCCTCAGTCAACTTTCTATAAAAGTGTACCTCCAGGATAACTCACTGTGAGAGATTAGCAGCAATTCTGCAGGAGGGGCTCCTTCAGCAACTTTATTACCTTGAAGTAATTCCCATGTCTCAGAGGCTTCATTACCATACTGCATCCAATCTTCCAAGAGAAAGGGCATGTGAGTTAACACACAAACCACATCCAAACCACAGGATCCCTGCCTCTTTTATCCACCACCCAACTTCAAGTCTTAGTCTTAGATGGTGTAGCGATTATGAGTCCTTTATTCCTTTATTAATCCCTACTGACTCTAGTAGTTTACAGTACTTATTTGTGTACAATGATTCCTGACTGAAGCAATATTATTTAAGAAACCCAAACCAGCAACGATGATAAGTGATTCATCTAAATCCAATTGCATCCTAGAGAGTTTCAAGTAAGAAGTTATATTCATAAATCAGAATGTGAATATTCTCCTGACATTGACTTATTCTCTACAGATTTTAGGGATAATATTTCTTTGCTGGTGTCTTCCTTCTCATGGAGAATAGTGAAATTGAGGCTCCGTCTTATCAGATTATCTGTGAAGGGTTTATGTTAAATTTCATCTCTCTTATTTGGGTAAATTTCCCTTCCTTATAGTGCAGATGGAATAGGATTTTTCTCCTTACTGAGCACTCTAGGCTCTTCAAATGGCTCCTTTTGGTAGTCTATCAAAGCCAGGGCTAATGACAGGATAGTCTTTGTAGAGGAGCCAGTCCTATAGTGTTGGCAGGTTTTACAAGCTCTGAATCCATTCCTGGAGTGAGCCTGGAGACCAGATTCCTCATGGCAGTGCAAGCATTGCTGGGAAGTTAATCTCGTGCTTTGAAAGCCACGTGGCACAAGACCATCTGGGGACTGTCTTCATCACAGTGTATGCTAGGATTAGGCTCTACACACGATTTGTTGGATGTGAACCATGTGCTCTTCTGTTCTAGAACAGCTATGTGTATTATCTCCATTTACACAGCAGCAGTTTTACCAATGTTCAGTTTGTGAATCAGCTTTGGGACCCAGTTCACGTGCAAGTCAGATGGTCGTGAATACTCTGTCCTCACCCACCCACATACAAAACAGTAAGAATATAACAAAGCTGGAATGCTTTGACTGACTGACTGAATGAATGAATGCCATACTTCCAAACAAACAAACAAAAAACCAACAAACATCCCAAATCAAAATACCACCAACAGTCTATCAGATGTGATAAACAGACAAAACCCGAGAAATGGTTGATGCAATTGCTGGTTTGTGTTGTCAACTCATGTGTGTTAGCAGATGCTCAGGACTGGGGAAAGCACCTCTGTGTCTGTGGAAGCATTTACTAGGAGGATGACTGGCATGAAGGACATCAAGAACAGACTCCCGAGGAATAGGGGATGGACCCCCCAATGGGTGAAGTGTTTGGATGAGGAAGTGATATGTGGTGAAGGCTGCATGGGGGCCAGCAAGTTTCTCCCTGTTCTGAGTGGGTCTATTTATGGCAGCTGCTGCCTCTCCTAAAATTGGTCTTCAGTTTCACCAACACAGCAAATGCCCAGGACGCACCCAAACATACTGCATTCGGCTGAAAGTAGTGACTGCCAAGCTATCCTACTTCCTGCATTCAAAACTTGATTCTTTGACATTCCAGTACAGCTGTTGTACCGTGTAGCACCTATTCCTGCATCCTGCACTGTCTTGGTTTTCATTCCTGTAGAGGATCTTTTCTAAAACAATTTGAGATCAGAAATATGACTTGTGTCTTTTGCAGTTAACTCTCTTATCTCTAAATGTGCTTGTTTTTCAAGATATTAATTAAAGATTCTATAATTTCCTGTAACCTGAACCCCAAGAGTCCATGGGGGAAGTATCAGAGAGCTCTGTGAAAGCTCTGTGGCTATGGTAAATCTCACAGAAAGTTCTGTTAGGAGCTGCAGGTTCTCGTGCCGCCTCCATCAGCCGCCACAGCTCCTCCTTCCTTAGGGGCTCTTGGTCTTCCATCCCGTGAGTCACTTTACAGAAGTTTCCGTCAGCATTTTGAACTCAAGTTTCTATGTAGCAGCTCCCCATTTCCTTCTTCCACCAGGTTTTCTTTAAATCTTCACACTGATTGCTCTTTTTGGTCCTCAGTCCAGGCAGTCCAGGCTTCACCCTTCTATCCTGTTGACTCATGGATAACTGCACATACTCATGCCATATGGTGGCATGTAAAAAGTATATTATTGTACTTATACACTAAAGGAGGGCTGTGGCTTATTTTTTTACAGGACAATACTTATGCTTGTGTTTTTGCAAATCCTTTTTCACTGGTGTAGATTCTGCCAAATGATGACTCTGATGACTGGTAATGTCAGGGCAAATGCCTGTGCTAGTAAATAAGAATAAATAGCTCCTGACTCCTGACTCCTGACCTTATTGTAGGAGTGAGTCACATAGGCTTTAGGGCACTAGGTACAGGGCACTGTGCCTCCGCCATGAAACCCAGTGAAGTGTAGACTAAGACTCCAGGAGTTCGCTGACAAAGTATCCCAAGGCACATCCCAAGGCTGTGCCTAGTGTGCTGGTTCACGTAAGCTGCTTAGACAAACTGCTTAGACAACAAAAGGTTACTGTTTCCAAGTTCAGAGGCTAGACATCTTAGACTAGGGTGCTGGCGGGATCCCTCAGTACTGTGAGAGAAGATTCTGTTATGGTCTTCCTTCTTGGCCTTCAGTAGCCAGATTTTCTTCTCTTTGCAAGGATGTTCCTGGGTACCTGAATTCTTTTTTTTATTCATTATTTTTGTTCACTTTATATTCTGATTGCAGCCCCCTCCTTCCTCTGCTCCCAGTTCCACCCTCACACACCTCCCCCCAATTCCTCTTTAGGGTGTGTGGAAATGAGTGTGTGATCCAACCCCTCTGAACTTCTCTGCATCACTCCCTGTGGATGGAAACCCTTGTCTTTGGAAAGAGAGAGATCCTATCTCTGAGCCTGTTTCTGTCATGACTGGCCCCTATGCGGCTGCCAAGGAGGTGGTGAGGAAGCAGTGGGTGTAGTGCCTGAGGCAGATGGAAGTCAGGGCTACATGCATCTGTGATGGCTATGATCCAAAGCCACTGTTTCTACAACATTAGTGCCTAGAAAAGCACAGGTGCTCAAAAGGGTTGACTTTGTTCTTAATAGACGTGTGTGAGGTGTAGCTGTAGTGATACTGGTAGCAGGATATTGATGGAGCATCTGGTAGGAAGTCAGAAGCTTCAGGAAAGGTGAGTTTATCTCATTGGGTATAAAAGACTTAGCCCTGCTCTTTGGATCATCCAATGGACATTGTTCTCTGAGCTACTGTAACACAGTCAAGTGCCATTGTTAACAGTAACATTGCTAGTACAACTTGGACTTTCGTTATTGAGAAAACCTTGAATTTAAGTACCCATTCAATTGTTACCTCAACTGGTGGCTGCTAATTTCACCTCTGGATGCACTAATTACCACTTCGTTACCCTATTTTAAATCTCTGTATAGCTGTTGTTGTTAGTTTTTATTTATTGGTTTACTTCATTCATTTTCTTGTTTATATCACCAATATGTATCCCATTGCCAACATGTCCCAGTCATTGTATGTGCTAATGCAGTGAATGAAATAAAAGGAATTCCTTGTCATTGTGGGCAAAATGGATTAAACAAGTAAATACATAATAGAATACTGGGTCAGATAGTGATCAATCTTACACACAAAAACAAAAACGTGCTTATCTGGAATGTGACAATTAGGCTTAAAACTCTATGGCCTGCCAAATAAGGAGCTTGGAGTAGAAAGATCAAAATGTGAAGAGGTGTTATATTGATTAATTTTGCCAACATGAAAGACTGCCACCAAATTAATGGTTTCAGACAACTACTATTTGCTTAATTCAGTAAACTCTTTATTAGCAATTTGCCTGGGCTCAGCCAGGCAGTTCATCTGCCAGTCTCAACTGGGTGTATTTCTGGTAGATGCCAGGATGCTGGATCCTGGTCAGTCTTGTGGCACTCATGTGCGTTGACATACCTGTGGCCCATGTTGATCTCCAACCCATTATCCCATGTTTGTCCTCCTTACTTCTCTCTTACCCTGTTGTCTTGGTCAGAGGAGGTCTTGCAGCAGGCCTAGCGTTCCAAGGATAGGAATGAATAACCTTTTAGATTCTGCTCCTTATAACCACTTTTGTATATGACTTGTAAAGCTTGCTGAGGATCTGAAGCTGAGCGCTAGCCTGAGATGACGTAATTATTGAGAAACATTTCTGGGCTGCTCTGTTTAAAAGAGACCTGTAAGCAGAAGCCGATGCCCAGGAAGGAGTCTATTGTAGTTGTCTAAGTGGGAGCCGGCACACAGGCAAACACTGTCTTATTTTTCCATGAGGTTTTTTCCAGTGTGTAAGTGGAACATTGTGAATTTTCAATATTTATTGGTTATATAAAAGTGTGAAAAGATAATAGCCACTTGAGAGTTGAAGGTCATGGGAGGAGAGGAGGAAGGAAAGCCACACATGACTCTATGCCAACTGAAAACATTTGAAAAAGGAGAAAGTGAATGAATCAATGGGAATTTAAATCTCCAAGGTGAACTTGCAGACACCAAATAGCACCCGGAATTTCTATAGGAGGTCCCCCACAGCCCTTGAGTGCTGTGCAGAGGCTGGCCGAAGCTTGCTGTCCTTGGACTGACTGCTGGCATGGGAGTGCCCTTGAGTTACAGCACTTGGCAGAAAACATATGGCCATAAAGCCCAGGGAGGGGTGGGTGACCCATTGAGGAATGGTATTTAGTTCTCTGTTTCAAGCTTCTTCATTTTATGCCATTGCATTCTGCATTGTTTCCTTGAACTCATGGATTGAATTTTTATCACTGTTTATAGAAGTAATAAAACAGCTTTGTGCTTTTTGCTCTGTCTGGAAAATTTGTGGAATAAACTCAAGAACTTGAGGATCCCAGAATGCTATTGACAGCAAGTCAAGAAACCTTACTCGTGTGTGTGTGTGTGTGTGTGTGTGTGTGTGTGTGTATGTGTGTGTGTGTGTGTGTGTGTGTGTGTGTTTCTGTCTATCTGTCTGTCTGTCTGTCTGATAGGATTTCAGTACTTCCAAACACGTAGTGTTCATTGGCCTCCTTTTTTTTTAAGTATTTGACAACCTCAAATATGAAAACATCTAGGACTTGGAAGTATTAGTCGACCCTCCCTCAAATCCAGTAGGATGTTAGACGTGTGGTCCCTGGGTGACAGTTCTCCTTACTGGACCGAAGAGGAAACTTCAAGTTATTCAGGATCTCGATTTCCAACTCTTCTCCCAGGCTCAGCCTGGATGCTGCCCCAGGCTTCTGTCCTCTCTTCGCCTTCCTACCTTTCCCACTGTAGTGTGTCACTCCCTGCTTGGATTATTTTAAAAGTCCGAGTTACACGGCCTCACGTAGCTTTCCGTGTGTCTTGGTTCCAGAAGCTGATGAGCAAGCCTTCCACCTACCTAGCACTTCTCTCTCCCAGGCCCTTCAAACGCGTCCATCTGCACTGAACTGTTTGTGTCTCCCCACTTCCTGATAGCGCTTCCCTCTGCTCCATGCTGGCTTGTCCCTCCATTACTTTCAGGAAACTGGTTCTTGAACCCAGCTGTAACCTGGAAGCGAAGCGACTCTGAAAATCCAGTGTGACTCACTTCCTGTCGATGCTTCGGGGAGTTCTCTCTGTGTCTCGGAGTGCTCAGGTTTATTTTGGTTCCGTGCTTTGTCTTGATTTTTAGATCCTGGTTATTCCTCTATTGCATATGGAAGTTCTTTTGTGCTAATAAATAGCTACCTGTCAAC
The DNA here is from genome assembly GCA_902729485.2 of Mus minutoides. NCBI lineage: Eukaryota > Metazoa > Chordata > Mammalia > Rodentia > Muridae > Mus > Mus minutoides. The sequence goes on from CACVCL010017178.1 coordinate 9,431, forward strand.
CGACAATTCCCTCTGCGTAGACCGTTCGTGAGTCTGTACTCATGAACAGAACTCATGGTCTTTTGCCAGAAATGTCCCCCCCCCCCATTTTTTGCTAAGTTCCTCACTTTTGCATTTTTGTTCCCCTAATCCCCTGGGTCAAATACAACAAGCCCTGGTGCGGCTCCATGCTTCATCCTGTCCAGACCAATTGCATCATCTTCTAAATGTCTTTTCTGCTGCTGTTGCGCTCAGGTTCCTGCTGGATATAGCAACGAAGGAAATATCACTTTTAAACTCTTCAGTGGTTGGTTTTTCTAAGCAGCTCGGGGGAAACCTCAATTCCCTTACAAGAACTAAGTTTCTGTTTGATGATGTCAGTGTCTACTTCTTTGAGCTCATTTTATGTTGCTGGTGGGTCTCTGGCTACCTGTGCTCTTCCTATGCCTCAGAACAGGCACCAGGACATCACCACTCTGCCCTCTGCTAAGCAGACAGGTCCTCTGCTCTTCCTGAGATGATTCTTAATGCTTCAGTCCTAGCACTTTGGGTAAAACATGGTTTGAGTCTTAAGTTTCTCCCGTGTGCCAAAGGTGTGATGGCTAATTTACGACACATCATGAGGTCTTATAACTTTAAGAAGGTGGGATCTATGACGGGAAGTTTGGTCACTGGGTACATGCTCTTGAAGGAGCTACTAGGACTCACCTCCGTATTCTCTTTGCCTCACAACCACCTTTTCTTTGCTATGGCCATCTGATGGCTCACTGACTTGTCATAGGTCCCAAACCAGCAGAACTAAGTGACCTTGAGCCAAGGCCTCTGAAACAGTGGACTAAAGCAAATCGTTCCCCCTTTAAGTTACTTATACATCTAATTCCTCTTCCTGTTGGTGTGATAAAATGCTATGACAAAATAAAACAAAAAAGAGAAAAGGCTTGTTTGGCTCACAGTTCTGGTCTACAGCGCATTCTTTTGGGGAGGTCAAAGCAGCAGGACCTTGAAGCAACTGCTCACATTATACCCATAGCCAAGGGTAGCGAGCAACGGATCAGCGCATGCGTGCGTGCTCAGCTCACTCTCTCCACTTTTATACGGTTCAGAGTCCCCTTTCTAGAGAGTGGTGCTGCCCAGAGTGAGCAGCAGATTTCCCCATCATTTAGTGTACAGTCACCCATGGGTGTTCCCACGGGCCCACCTAAATTTTCGTGGTACTTATCCATACCCTCCTTTTAGGTGATTCGAGATTGTGTCAACTTGAGACAACTAAAACTAATCATACTATCTTAGGTACTTTGCCACAGCTACTAAACAGTTACTAACATCAATATCTTTTTGGATTAAAGAGGTTTCTTGAGATCCCAAACGTTCCTGCGTTTTCCCCTTTCTTTGCTTCAGGTTCACTGGCCTGGGCTTGCTTATTGCACTTGTCATGATCTGTAGTTACACTCTGACTTCTCATGCCACTTTCAATCTAGTGTCCATGAGGCTAGGTGAGAGGGCCTTCTGTGACCTCCTGCCTTTGCACCAATATATGACCAGTGGGACAACTAAGTTGATGCAATAACCATTTTATTTTGTAAGATAATGGAGTTTAGATTAAAGTAGCCATAATTTCAGTGCACTGTTCCCCCCTCCTGAGGGCCAGATCCTCTGCTGCTTGAGAAGACTTTCTATTGACTTTATCCCCCATATATACATGTATATGTATGTATATGTGTATATGTGCATATACATATATGCATATATGTGTGTGTGTGTATATGTGCTATATAAGTGTATATATGTCTATATCTGCATATGTATATATACAGATATATATGTAGATTCACATATGTTTTCACATACCCCACATATATGTGTATATATTCTGTATATGTGTATATACATGTGTGTATGTACATGTGTATATATATATATATATATATATATATATATATATATATATTAACTGTTTAAAATGCCTGCATAAATGAATCAATTTAAGGAAATTTTGTACTATTCTACCATATAGCTTTAAAGATTAGTGAATAAACAGGCAGCCTAGAGCATAGATAGTCAGGAATAAATAATTCATAGCACCCCTGATGAATCATGCTATAGGAAAGCCGATGGAGTCATATTTTATTCATCTCTGTATTAAAGAAAATCAATCTGCAAATTTCCAGAGTGCTCAGCCCTGGTGCTCAGCTTCTTGCCCTGCCTGTGTGAAGTGTGTGTCTCCTGAAGGAGGGCAGCTTCAAGGCTTGTCCATTCTTTGCTGTCCCCTACTAAGCTGCCAAAATCCCTGCTGCCATGACCACTGCAGTGTTGGCTCATCTGTCCTCCTCAGTGGATTCCCATCTGTGATTTAAGTAATCCTCTGGAATCCCAGTGACATTTGCCATTGATATTTCAGTCTAGCTCCCGGCCCCTCTGTTTGTCCTCCTCCAGTGTCCTGCCTGGGAACCACTTACTCTTCTTGAACTTGTTATTTTGTGCTTGTAAAAATACCTTAGAACCTGCCACTGCCCAACCCTATGTGATCAGAAGGAAAGGGATTTCTTCTTGGCAGACACTCTGTTTGCCCAAGTCCGGCTTCTAAAGGGAAAGTATCTTTTTGTAGGGAAAGATATTTTCATACAGTTATTAAGTGCTATACCTCTGGGTTCTTTCAAGGTATTCCAAGAAAAGACATCATCGTGGAGGGTAGGCAAAACATGAATTTTCTTTCCTTTATTTGTTTGTGTGCTTGGTTGCTTGTTTTGTAGTTAGAAGTTTACAGGGTACTGTTGACTATTTTCCAAAACAACTGTAATAGTAGTTGCCTGCAGTTCAGGAGGTGGAATGATTGCAATCTCTGCCCCTTGAGACATTTGCTTTGAAGAAACTGTGAGCTTGGGCGAGGGCCTCTCTACCTCTGTTTAGATGGGCACAGGAGCAGAGGCTGGTGTGTTGTGTTGTGTCTTGCAGTTCTGTTGAGAGCTAACCACTTTGATTTTATACATATGGATCCCACTGTATGGTGGTATCAGACAAATGAAGAAAGCTGTGCATCACTGAAATGCCTCCATTGAAGGTCCACTTTTTTTTTTTGGCCACTTGAAGTGTGTCTGCTGTTAGGCATCCTATGCTAGCTAGTCAGTGATTTCTCACTGAGCTGTGTGGGATGTAGCCCTTCCAGGGGCACATCTGAAAATACTGGAAGAAAAAGTCATCTTTGCTGACAAAGGTAACTATGGGAAAAAGTAAACATCTCCAAGTCTCAATTTAACTGGTATGCCATTTTTGTGGAAATCATTTTACTCCTGCTTCCTGCCCAATATTTTAAAGATTCTGACTGCCTGAGATGAGAACACGTGGGCTTACTGAATATGCAGTATGAGTCTCTTCTCAGTGCTCTGCTGCTCAGCTCTTCTCAGGCTTCCTGGGGCTGGGGGCGGGGCTCTGGGTTCAGGTTTATGGATGAGCTCACTCCCTTCTCCTAAGCAGAGGAGGCTGTGAAATCAAAAGCCACTCGACCATGATCCTCAGCTGGGGAGGAAACTGGCAGCACTAAACGCTCCCGTGGAGCCCGAGACAGCGCAGGAAGAACAGCTAAGTGCACGGCCAGGCTAATGCAGGGCTGTGAAGGAAATTGACGAATTAAGGAACTGGAGGGCACTCATTACACAATAATGGCTGGAATTAGACTCACAAATTTTGTCTTAATAAGGAGATGGGCTAAATATTTCATCTTAAGTTATTCTTCTCTCGAAATGCCCTTTCCAAATTCCTGTCTCAGCCTCTATTAAAAATATTACTGTAGAATCAAGAGTCATAATCTTATTGATGAGCCTGCCAAATGTTTTCCTGGGCAAATGAAGAAAGCAATTACAGCAGCCAGAGGCGCACAGGACAGTTAAGAGCTGCACAACAGAAATTCTGAGAGATTGCTGCTTTTACAGGCTACAATTTTAATTCTCAAGATGAAAATCCAACTCATCAAACGGAAGTTAACCCATAACAATGAACAATCATGTCAATTCAATTTTTATATTAATAAATATGAAGGCCATTCCATTCTGATGGTGAAAGTAAATCTCCTAAGGAAACTGATCCTTGTACCCAGACCAGGGGCCCTCGGGATTACTGGAAGAACAATAAAGATTGACACTTGTACATGGTAATGATAGTTTCTGGGAGATAAACAAAGATCTATGTGAAAAAAAAAAGAAGCATATTGGAGACTAACCTCGAACTCGTTTCTGTTAAGATCAAACCAGAGATGTGGCAGGGTTTTCCATAGTATCTATTTTTCCACTAGTTTCCTTGATAGAAACAAGATTTCTGCTACTTTTAATTTTGGCATTAATAAGCTATTCCTGCTTTTAAAAAGTCTAATAATGGCTTTCTTTTGAAAATAAAAATACTCTTTTAGTTAAAAAAGAATCAGAATTAGAGGAATGTATTCCATTGTTAATAATTCCTCAAAGGCAGCCTGATGCTGGGATTCGACTAAGTGTTGTTTTCTCATTGAACACCTCAGGACATCCCATGCTTATATCGATACATTTTGCATAATTCAAGAAGGTAGAATCTATCTGGAAAGATGATCTTGTGGAGACTGTCTTCTGTGAAGTCAGTCAGTAATAAGCCCAAGTTTACTTGGGAATGGTTCTCTACGGTGAAGCCAGGCTTCCCGTAGGCCTAAGAGTCAGGTTAGGTGATGCCTGTCTCAGTGGCACAGTGACCCGAACCTTAGGTCTTCATGGCTTCCTTCTGGGATGGAGGAGGCCCTTTTCTTGGTTTTGTCAGAGGAGAAAATAAATCATGAGATGCATTGGATCTCACCAATCCAACCAATAAAAGGACTTTGGTGTGGGTCACCTTAAGCCGTGGTGATTTGGAGGAAACATTGTATATATGCTGAAGCTGATTTTAAGTCTGTCACCCCATTCTTCTGTTTCCCAGTGTGCGTGGCCTTATGGGTAGCATGCACACTGGGCTTTCTATCTATGTCAGTTTAATTTGGGAGCTTCTGATAGGTCCTCTCCATCCTCTTAACAGACCTCAAGGAATACAGTAATAATTGCTTCCTAGGCTGGAAAGACTAGAAGTAGTCACCTTGCCTTTGCCCTCAGTGTCTCTTAAATGACACCTTGGACTAGTGTATTTCTGTACACCGACCAAACTGCTGAACATCTGCAGCTCAGATACACAGCCACCCTGTCTACATCTCCTGTTTATATTGTACCATGATTGTTCTTCCTGCACGGCAGTGCAATCCCTCCCTCACAACCAGACCTCCAGGAGTCAATGGTAAACATTTGTGAAGCAGGTTTGTGGGACAACTGTCTGGGTCCCATTAGGCCTCCTTTCATTCAGTGACACAGAGTAATTATTCTCTCGTAGAAAACACTTGTGAACGCAGAGAATGAACTGTGTGAGCTTTGTTCCAGTGTCTTATAACAACAGGCTCTGCATAATCACTTATGATTTTAAGGAATGGGGCTTTTAAAATGATCTCGGTGTCATATATCAAGACTAGTTTTGCCTGTGTGTCTTGGTACCCGGTACTGACATTACAAAAGATAGCCTGGAGGGCTAGAAGGTGCACAAGCAAGAGCTCCTGAAGTCAACCCCCAGGATGTGGGAAGCTGTGAACATGAAACCAAAGCTTCATTAGAGACGTTGGGAAGTGAGACTGCCAGGAATAAGGATCACTGCTGGGGGAAGCTATAGCCAGTATGCAAAATCAGCCTGACAGAGAGGCCACTTGGACAGCATCCAGCAAAGCAACAGGGTACGATGCCCAAGCCCTTGGCATCCCATGGCCTAATATAGTGTGGGATGCTGTATACTATCTTTATATCCCACAGGTATATATATATATATATATATTCTTTTTATGCTTTTTGCAGAGTCCCACAGTTGAATCTGCTTTGAATCCTCCCAAAGAGACTTTGCCTGCTGAGCAAGGCTGGGAAAATGAAGACTTGGGCAACTCTTAAAGATGGGATCATTGCATTCTGAGCTGTGAAATGGAACGTTGTGGATAAGGACAGAATTCTGCAGTTTTGTTGTTGAATATCTGTCATAAAATAGGTTAAAACCATGCTAGGTTTGGTCTCAAGGGCAGCAATGTTAGGTTGGATGTGGATCCCAGAGGAAGAGTATGAGGTCATTGGAGACTTTGCTCCTGAAGGGGACCCATGGAACCTTGATCTTTTCCTGACTTTCTCTGTTTAGTTGTCTTGTTTTTTGCTTCCTGGACAGAAAATGTCATGCGTCATTCCTTGTCCCACTTCCTGTTCCACTTTGCCACTCTGCACCTTTATCAGAGATCTAAAAGTAACAGCTCCATCTGATCATAGGCCTCTTTAACCATAAGTAAAAATATTCTTTTCTTCTTTTTAAGTAAGTTGCCTCAAGTATTTTGCAATAGTGACAAAGATGACTAATACAGACACCGAATTTTGAAAACCCACTGTTTGTTCTCTGTACCCACAGTGCTTTACCTGTGACACCAGATGTGTGTTTTCCCACATCAATGGCTTTGTTTCTCTGTAGACATGGACTGGGTACCTACCCCATGACTCAATTCAACTCAAACACTATCTGAATTGACTTACATGAGTTAAATCTGGTCAGGTTAAGGTTCAGACCTTCAAGACAATACCCGCCTTGACTGTCAGCTGTTAGTCTAAAATCCAAGTTAAATTCCCTCTTACATCTCTGGCAGCTGTAAAACAGAGGTTTCCAAACTCCTTCCCAAAATGCCATCTCAGGAATTTGTGAGAATAGCTTATGACCTCAGGAGAACAGCGTGATTACTTTTGCTTAGTGGCATATCAGCTATAACTCAGGAATAGTCAGTAGAAAAGATAAAGAAGGCAAGACACTATTGCATAGGACAGCCAGTGTCTACTTAAGGGACCCTGATAAAGCTGTCTCGTACAGAAGTGGATGCTCACAGTCATCTATATGATGGAACACAGGGCCCACAATGGAGAAGCTAGAGATAGAACCCCAGGAGCTGAAGGGGTCTGCAATCCTAGAAGAGGAACAACAATATGAACTAACCAGAACTCCCAGAGCTCGTGTCTCTAGCATCATATGTAGCAGAAGATGGCCTAGTTGGCCATCATTGGGAGAAGAGGCCCCTTGGTATTGCAATCTTTATATACCCCAATACAGGGGAACGCCAGGGCCAAGAAGTGGGAGTGGGTGGGCAGGGGAACAGGGCAGGGGAAGGGGGGGAGGGAACTTTCGGGATAGCATTTGAAATGTAAATTAAGAAAATATCTAATAAAAATATTGGAAAAAAAAAAGAAGGCAAGATCCATGGGTACAAGTCAGAACCACCGCAGTGTTGTTCTCTGACTCTCCATTTAGCAGAACCACAGCAGCGTTGTTCTCTGACTCTCCATTCAGGCTTTACTAGAGGTCCCTTTCCATGGAGATGATTATCCATCTCGCTTGTGCTTCATGCTCAGGTCAGCCATCAGCTCCTTTTCCTCACAGAAGATCAGAGGGAGCAGATGAAATTTTCATTTCCCTAACCCCATGGTTTGTTCTCCCGGAAGCAGTTCCATTTGAAGCTACCCAAGAACTCCCGGCCTCCAGTCTTATTAATATATAGAAAGAGCCATGTGATTCCAGAGAGCCCAGTGGCTTTCAGAGCTGTATCCCAGGCAATGGGAACAGAGACCAGGCACATATATTTGTGTCCCAGATGCTCAGAGCAGAGCAGTGAGGTAGGAATTCTTATCTTCATTTCTTTTCGGCTGAGGACGGAGGCTCTGATGGTCAAGCACATTCTCAGGGTTAAATAGAAAAGGGAGATTAGAACTGTTATCAGGGCTTGATCCTTTCTCCACAGCAGGTCACTATATCTGTACGTGCCTGAGTGTGCACAAGCAAGTGTGTGTGTGTATGTATATGTGTATGTATGTGTGTCTGTATGGGTGTGTATGTGTGTGTGAGTTTATTTGTGTATGTGTATGTGTATGTGTGTGTATGTGTATGTGTGTATGTGTATTTCTGTGTATGTGTGTATGTATGTGTTTTTCTGTGTATGTGAGTGTATGTGTATTTGTGTGTATGTGTGTATGTATGTGTATTTCTGTGTATGTGTGTGTATGTGTATTTGTGTGTATGTGTGTGTATATTTCTGTGTATGTGTGTATGTATATTTGTGTGTATGTGTGTGTATGTATGCGTGTGTGTGTGTGTGTGTGTATCTATGTGTATGCCCACAGATGTCCGCATGTACATTTCACAAATACTGTCTCCACAATGTACTCTTGAGTACAGCTTGGCTTCCAGAACTGCAGGGAGAAAATATTCTGCAGCCATCTCAGGTGGCTCAGCTCCCTGGAAAAATACTAACCTTGTGCTGAGTTTGGTGACCTTGGAGTGCAAGGAGATTTCCAGAGAACAGTATGGGCTGTGACCTCTATGCTCCCTGAGTCTTGCTTTGCAGCCTCCCCGGGTTGTCACAGCAGCTGTTTGGAAGAACACAGCTGACCTTCCCTCTGTCCCCTCATCCCACTCTCTATCTAGCATGTGTCCCTGTCCTGGCAGCAGTTCTGACCCAGTTGCTCTGCTCCCTTCTTCTCAGGACAGAGGTCACAGCACAGCCCCCCAAGATCATTCACTGATCACCCTGGAAACAAGCCTCTGCCTTCCCCTCTCCACTCTCTTGGCTCCGAACTGCCCAGAGGCTTTGGTTTTCTGGGGAGGGTACGGGGAAGTGCAGCCCCATCCGATATTGTTGCTTCTATGCAGCAGTGCATTTGCTGTTTCCAAGTTCTAAGTGATCTTATTTTGCTATTATCACTGCAACCTCAGTCTTCAAAGCTTGGCTTTTTTTTTTTTTTGACACTCAAAGAAGTTTGTTGGAGAGAAAATTATCCTTTAATGGGGACATAACTTACTGGAAACCAATAACAGGGTGACCTGATTTTCAGAAAAAGATCAATAGTGCTTCGCTCAAGCCTCCCTGTCTTAGCCAAACCACCCCGTTTGTTCTGGGCCCTTTCCTCTGAGTATCTAAGCAGAGGGACACTCCACAGAACATACACCTCCACATCTGTGGATGGACAAATTCCTGCTTAATAGACTGCTAAAGAGCCCGCTACCAGGCAGAGAACTTCATTCATTTTGCTCTATAAAGTTCATTACTTTGGAGTGTTTTTTTAAGATAAGCAAAGCTTTCACAAGGAACAATACCCTACTCCCTCACTTGCAGCCCAAGGCTTGGCTTAGGGACACTCCTGTCGCCTCCATTGATGTTGATAATGCAAGTGCTTTTTGTCACCTCCTTGCTAGCTCCCTGGGGTTGACAAGAAAAAGCTATGGATACAGTGGAACAAATGCATATTAATTTCACCCAGAACAACTGTGGTCGAGATACAGTGCTTGTTATAGTCCTTGTATGTGACAGGCAGAGGTGGGGTTTCTTACCCTTGGTACTCTTGAGAGTGTAGTTTGCCCGAGAGGTCTGTTTTGTGTGTCACAAGATGTTTGATAGTCTTTGTTGATGATGGTAGCATTGTTTCCAGAAATGTCAACCAAAGACAACTGTTGGATAGACATGTGCTGTAGGGTAGAGCAGAGTAATACATGCTCATCTGAGAGGGGCGTTAGGAGATACAGTGACTTATCCTTTCATGCTGTCCAAGTCAGTTCCAAATGGAAAGCACTTGAGGCAAAACTAAACTTATATCCCTGGGTAAGTGTGCCTAAGTTCTGATGTTACTCTGTGTCGGAGTACGAAGTTACAGGTCTCAGCACTGATAAGTTATTGTCCCTGGTCAAAGAGTTCATGATGCTATGGGGGCAGGGAGAAGCAGGTACAAAGATGGATAATCGTGTGACAGTGGCAATCACAAGGAGATGCTTCATCCTGCTGCTGCATGGACACCCGTCATCTTGTTGACTGTAGACTGTACCTTTGACTGTTGCGGTGGCTCCTTTGGAGTCCTGTAGCCTCAGGTGTGTTTTAAATGGGGCATCACAGAGTCAACCACCCACCACCACCCACTACCATCACCCACTACCACCTACCCTTTGTGATGTGATGTTTGCTTAGGCTGTTGCTGCATTGATGGCCTTTGCGTCTTCAGATTCTCCCTGCTATTTACAGCAAGACTTTCCTCCACCAGGAAGTTGTACTGGACTGGATTGGGAAGGACAACATCCTTTCTCCTAATCTGTGACTCTAGAACCTGATGCATGATTTCATCCCATTTCTCATCAAGTGGTCATATTGCTTACATGCATTGTGGTATATCTGAAATCAGATGTTAACGTTAGATTATTGGACTAAAGGAGTTATTTGAATATTTCTATAGATGTGCATGAAGGAAAACTCACAGTTCTTAGCAAAGGCAAGAATGGGTAGATCAAGTTAAAAGAAAAAAAAAGCTGACAAGTGTTTATACCTTCTGAGAAATGTTTTTTTTTTCCAATGTATTCCTCCTGTCCTAGTTGGGGTTTCTATTGCTGCAGTGAAACGCCATGACCAAAAAGCAAGTTGGGGAGGAAAGGGTTTACTTAGCTCACACTTTCACATTGCTGATCATCACCAAAGGAAGTCGGAGGAGTTGCTGCTGAGGCAATGAAGGGATACTGCTTACTAGCTTCCTCTTCCTGGCTTGCTCAGCCTGCCTTCTTATATAACTCAGGACCACACACGTTGGGCTGGAACCTCCCCCTTGATCACTAACTGAAAAAATGCCTTACAGCTGGATCTCATGGAGGCATTTCCTTAACTGAGTTCCTTCTCTCTAATGACGCTAGCTTGTGTCAAGCTAACACAAAAACAGCCATTACACCATTTAATGTGTTAAAAATCTATGTCACACTTACTTCCCTGTGTTTTTGTATCTCGGGATTACTGATCTCTTAGCTGGTAGCAATCACTGGCCTCAGACCTCCACCCTCACTGTATGGTCAGAAGTTCTGTCTGGTAGCCTAGGCATCTTGCCACAGCATCCTATACTTTTGCAGAGCCCCCAGGTTAATGGATTCCCAATTATCCTGTGAATGAGTAGTGTAGTATTTAAACAAGAGTAAGATGCCCTTAAGGAAAAGCTTTTTCACTGATTCCTAGAGAACTTTTCCTAGAGGGCCAGTGGAAAAAAACAGAAGAATCCTGAAAAGGCATTTATCTACTGTGTTTAAGTGTTGCCCAAAGGAAGGATAAAATAGACTACCATCTCCCATCTTCTTCCCTCCTTACAGGGGAGCAATGAGTTGCCTTTATGCCCATGGGAGGTTTCAGTGTTTGTGTCAGTAAATAGGGCTTCCTTGGGTTCAACTAAAAGTCATATGATATCAGGAAATGGCGTGTGGATTGTGGTCTAACTGGAAACTGGATAGTGTGGCCATCATTAGGCACAGCAGTGATCACTCTTTACCAGATGTTATCTAGAAATGAGGCTCAGGAATTTCCTTTTCTCAGAGAAGGTATAATGTAGAACCAAGAGTATAGCTAAATGTAACCTACTGTGTGCATGTGCGCATGCGTGTCTGTGTGTGTGTGTGTGTGTGTGGAGAGAGAGAGAGAGAGAGAGAGAGAGAGAGAGAGAGAGAGAGAGATTTTACTTAGCCTTTACTGTAACCATTTGAAATGTGTTGCTATTTTGTTTTATGTTGGTTTTTTTTTTTTACCCCTTTGTAGTATCAGAATTGAACTCTAGGTTTTGTTTTTGTTAGGAAAGAGATCTATCGTTGAACCACACCCAAGCTTCTACTGTTATTCCATTTTAATGGTGAGCAAAATAAGGCCTTTCTTTCTGGAAGTCATACAGTAAGAGGGACCTTAGAATCCAAGCTGACCCATAGGTTGAACCTGCTAAGACAGAGAGAAGCAGCATGCACCATGCTTAGGCCAATGGTTCTTTTCTTTGGTTTCTGACAGGAGACTATGTGTACTTCAAATATTTTGCAGTAGAACATAGCACACACCAACTAAGTATATAATTGTTGAAGATTCCACTTGCTTTTCTGTTTTATGGACTATGTTTATTTAAGACTCTGAAATTTAGTTTCATCAGCTATAACTCACATACCATGTGTGAGTTTGCATGGGTCCATTGCCTCCATTTGCATGGGTCTCAGTCATATAGAGGCTTGCCTACCCAGTATCTATTTTTAAACACTTCTATCATCCACGATGAAGCACCTCTACTGTTTTTAAGAGTTTTGTTTGTTTTGTTTCTATTGTTACAGAATTGGTAAGGCATAGGTAAAAGGAGATGGGGAAGAAAAATCAGATTAAACAGTGAATTAGTAAATTCCTTGGTACTGAGGAAACTGGGAAGCAGAACTGGGATCTCCTATAAAGACAAAGAAGGGTTGGAGGAGGTTGAGAAGCTGTGCAGCTCAAATGAATTGGTGGCATGCCAAACTCTGTATTGACCCCCAGTGTATTCCTACCATGGTAGGAAGAAGAGCTGACCTGATGCTTAGATCTCTAAGCAACCTTCTTCATCTTGCATTTTGAGGTCTGGAAAGTTTGTGTGTCTGTGTCCAGCACAGTGGCTTTTGTGTGCCTTGGATCTAAAGAATTTGTTTCCAGAGAGTGCCTCTAGCACATGACAAATACCACAAAGATCCTCAGCACAGTGTAGCTTCCACTTGTCCAGACCCTCCCCAGGTAGCTTCAGCTTATTTTAGGGAAGTCAAGAGTTGTTAACTGCTGTGTCTTCCAAATGCCAGGAAAGTTACCTTGGTTACAGTTGGACAGTCTTTGGGATAGACAAAGGATTTTTTTCTGCCATGTGCTGTTGGTGAAATGTGTCCCTTCCCCAAGAAGAGTAGGGAAACAATTGCCAGTCCATCATTTTAAGAGCCACGTGACAGAATAGCACATGGGCTGGGATGCTGTATTTTTGCTCATCCTCGGAAAACAGAAGCAGCTAAGCAGGAAACCATCTCTGAGTCGTCCTACCCCATCCAGAGGCCTCTTTCTTGTACTTAGGTTATGCTCAGTGCTTTGTGGTAGAGTCCTGCTCTCTAATCGATAGTGGAAACCTCCTGACACTTGCGCAGTCAATTCTTACTTTCTGACAAGAAAAATCATAACGTTTGCCCAGCAATGTCTTCTTTCCACATGCTTCTTCCTTTCTCACAAGTCTACAGCAACTTCTTTACCTAAGTGTCTCTTACTCATCCTGCTAAGCTTGATTCAGGGTTTCTTGATCTGTGCAAGTTTCTCCTGATGGCCACAGAGGAGCGAAGCGGGTCTGCCCACTAAACATTGTATCCATATTTCCATGCGTATACCTCGACCTCCTAAGAATAGGAATGTTTCATGCAGTTGGTGATTTCTACACCCATCACACATGCTGCTAAGCATCCAATAAATGCCCATTGAATGGATGTATATATATTTAGTGCCGGGATGTGCATGTGAAAATTCTATGTGTACTTTTACATTGGTGGAGTCATCGCACAGTGTGACTTCTCAAACCTAGACCAGAAGCAAAGTCCTGTTCCAGGTAGTAGATGCTACAGGATCAGCATTCAGCTTTAAGGCCTGTGTCTCTCCTCTGTGACTCACCTTCTCTGTGGTCTTCAGCCTCAAGAACTCTATTTAGGCCTTCAAGGTAAATAGCTTCATTAGTCAGGAGCATTTGCAAAGGAGATCACTTTACAAAACAGGAAGCTCTGGAGACTCTGGGGCCTGACTCACTCTTTTTTCTTTTTCTTTTTCTTTTTCTTTTTCTTTTTCTTTTTCTTTTTCTTTTTCTTTTTCTTTTTCTTTTTCTTTTCCTTTTCCTTTTCCTTTTCCTTTTTCCTTTTTCTTTTTCTTTTTCTTTTTCTCCCTCTCCCTCTCCCTCCCTTTCCCCCTCTCCCCCTCTCCCCCTCTCCCCCCTTCCCCTCTCTTCCCTCTCCCTCCTCTTTCCCCCCTCTCCCTTCTCTCTCTCCCCTCTTTCCCCTCTATCTTCCTCCTCTCTCTCTTCCCCCATTTCTCTCTCCTCTTCTCCTCTGGGAAGGAGGAAGCACCCTCCAGGTATCACCCCACCCTGGCACACCAAGTCTCTGCAGGACTAGGTTCATCCTCTCCCACTGAGGCCAGACAAGGCATCCCAGTTAGTAGAATGGGATCCACAAATAAGAAACAGATTCAGGGACAACTCTCACTCCAGTTTCTGGGGGACCTGCATGAAGACCAAGCTGAATATTAGCTACATATAGGCAGGGGACCTAGGTCTAGCCCATACTAGCTTTTGGGTTTGTGGTTCAAGTCTCTGGGAGCCCCCAAGGGTCCAGGTTAGTTGACTCTGTCGGTTTTCCTGTGATGTCCCTGTCCTCTTTGGGTCCCTCAATCCTTCCCTCAACTCTTCCACAAGACTCTCCAAGCTCCAGCTAATTAATGTTTGGCTGTGTGTCTTTGCATCTCTTTTCATTGGCTGCTGGGGGAGAGCCTCTCAGATGACAGTTATGCTAGGTTCTTACCTGTAACCATAACAGAATATCATTAATAGTGTCAAGAACTGTCTCTATCCCATGAGATGGGTCTCAATTTGGGGCAGTGATTGGTTGGCCAATCCCTCAGTATCTGTTCCATTTTTGTCCCAAAAGACCCTGTAATCAGGACATGTTTGGGGTTGAAGGCTTTGTGCGTGGGTTGCAGTCCTTTTTCCTTTACTGAGAATCCTGCCTGGCTACAGGAGGTAGCCTCTCTTTAGGCTCAGTATCCCCCAATGTTAGAAATCTCAGATATAATTATCCCATAGACTCCCTGGAGATTCCCTGGGGCCTCCCTGATCACCTGGGTCCCAGGAAGGCCTTACTCTTACCCCTATTCTCAATCAGGAGACCTGTCCGAGTAAGACATGGATCACTCCTCTGAGAATATAGCTCCTTCTTTATTCTTCCTTTGTAAAACCTGCTTTCATTTTCTTTGGAGATTATAATATAACTAGATCATTTTCCCTTTCCCTTTCCTCCCTCCAAGCCCTTTCACATACCCATCCTTGCTCTCCTTAAAATCATGGCCTCTTTTTTCATTAACTGTTGTTACATCTTCATACGTGTTTGTGTATGTACATATATATTCCTAAATACATGATTGCACCCAGTTCAGTTGTCCTCTTAAAGACACGCTACCTCCCAGCATTTCTATACTAAGGACCACATTTCCAGCACATGAAAACCATATCCAAAACTACACCAATAGCTACTATCAAGTGCCTTTAACAGAGAATACCACTGAGATCCTTAGGAGATGAAGTACTTGGTGGCAGGACCACTTCTTACCCTCATCTTTGTTGTACCCCACACATGGTGCCTTCCTATAGGTAAGGGTCAAATCATAAAAACCCACAGAAGAGGTTTCCTGCCTTTTGCTATCATCCCGTGTTATGAAGGTCACTGTTCTGTCCACTATTAGAATACTCAATGCATGTTCTGCACGAGCTGAGATGGTAATGTAGCTGCCAGCAATGGAAATTCTATGCAAAGGCAAATTTGAAAACTTTTCATTCTCTCTGAAAATTTTCATTCTCTCCTTTAGCAAAGACAGTTCTTATATGTCTGTGGAGAGAACAGTTCAGCACATCCATAGTCTCACACATAGGGTTCCCAGGTTCCCAATATGTAAACATGATCCACTCAGTATTTAGAGTAGTAACCGGATCAACATGTATTATGCACTGCCATACATATGTAAATCATGTGTGACAAAATTAAGTCACCAAGGCTAATGACATTAGGCAGTTGTCACACAAGGAACACTTATCTGATTTCAAATAATGAATAGGACCTTCTTTTGTTAAAAAAAAAATTAAGAGGTGAGGGAGAAGGTAGTATGAAGCTTCAAGAACTGAATATGTTAGATACATGTATTTTTTTTCTCAATACATAGCATTTTGTCCAGTGTATGAAAGTCTATAAAAGACCGGGACAATCAAGTGAGAGAAGTGAGATGTGGATAGCTCTTGGGGAATTAGGAGGAAAATAATAGAGGAACGCATAGGCTTTTTTTCAAGCAAGATCCCAAGTCTATGGACTTAGGACCCTTTGCCTGTTCTCAAATAATTGGCCTGTAAAGGAAGGTAGAGTTCCCTCGGGGGAAACTCTGGGTAGACACTACTTTGAAAGGCTCATTTGACTCCTTCAATGGGTGTCCAGGGCTCTGGCCAGTAACAGATGCTTCCCTGGTTAGCATTGGCCTCTGTTCCAAGTCCCAGCCCTCCCTCGGCCTTGACTCGTTTCATAACCAAACCTTTACCTCATTGGTTCCTTTCGTCTAGAGTTGAATTTAGAAATTTTCAGGTTGACAGATCTCTTTTGCCCTGACCTATATTGTGTGTCCCATCTGCAACTTCACGTGGCCTTGAACCAGATTCCTGATCTGTCCTGCTGTGAGATTTCCAGGTATTTAGAAGAAACTGTTTCTGACGGTGGTGGTGTACGCTTTTAATCCCAGCACTTTGGAGGCAGAGACAGACGGATTTCTGAGTTCAAGGCCAGCCTGGTCTACAGAGTGAGTTCTAGGACAGCCAGGGCTACACAGAGAAACCCTGTCTCAAAAAAAAAAAAAAAAAGTAGGCTCAGAGATTTTCTAACTGTCCAATTCTTGTAGTAATTTCACCCCAACCAGGGATATAGAAGTTTGCTTTTTATTGGCCATGCAAGAGAATACAAATTGGAATGATTGGCACCACTTAACAAAAGATCATTTTAAATGAGAGAGCTGTTCTGTAAATTTATGAACAATAGGAAGACAACAGTTTTCTTGATGATATTTTGATTCTATTTTTATCTAGAATTTAAATGAGGAGAAAATGGCTTACTAAACAACACTACTTCTTAATTTATATGTTTTAATTTACTTGAGTCTTTAATTTCTTTGTAATTATTTCTTTGTAATGTATTTCATGTAAGTCATGTTTAAACACATTTGGTTCATAGCTGGATGTGCGGACACTAGTGTCCAAGAGACAAAGGCAGGATGATCTGGAGGGGGAAGCCAGTATGAGAGGCACGGCAGGTTCAAGGGTAGCTTGGACTACATAAGCTAAAGAGCTATTTATGCATTCCATTTCTTCATGAGTCAATTTTGAGAAAGTGATTTTTTTTTCTATGCTGCATATCTGTTTCATCTATAGTATTGAGTTGATTGGCATGAAGTCAGTGATTACAAACTCTCTTTCATTTCTCTAAGTTGCTCTTAACTTTTCCAAACACGTAGCCCTGTTTTTTGATGGTTTCTAGAGGTTGCTTAGATTTCTGCTTTCTTTTGTCTGATTTTATCTCAGCTCTGAAAAGTTTATGAAGATGATTTTCTAGCAAAGCAGCTGCAGTCCAAACTATGAAACCACTTTTATCTTGCAGCTTACAAAGCTACTCTATCAAGAACAGACCTGTAACCAAGGGAGTGTTTTATCTTCTTGTCATTCTGATTCCACAATGGCAAGTTTTCAGTCCATGTTTTCAATCCTAACTCTAGGGCTACAATCTAAATATGATTTAAAGATGATTGAACATAGATTGCATTTAAATTCATTTCTTTCTGATGAGGACACGCCTTAGGAGCAGATGTTCTCTTGGGTAGCCCTGGTGAGTAATCCTACCTATCATCTTACTACAGACCCATTAGCTTATGATTCATATCTGGCCTTCCTTGTAAAAGCAAATACGACATAGTACTTTGGGCTCAATGATTTTATGCTCACCAAACAAAACTGCGCTCAAGTTCAGGCTGGTGTCCTCTTAGCACATGTTATTTTCTAGGAGCAAACTGGGCTCTTAGAAAATGTTCTAACTCTTTCAGATAGCAGGATGGAGAGCACATCTCTTAGATGGTTTCCTGTATACACAAGTATGTCTTACTGGTTGGAAGTCATTTACCCAGAAACTTTAGATCTTGTTTTGGCTTGGTTTCCTGACAGGTTTTATAGAAGATTCCTAGACTTTTCTCTGTATCATGTCTTATCTATAGGCAGTAACAAACCCAAGCTAATCAGTAACAATCTTTTGGTAAGGTTGCCATCATTATAGTTTCAGAGAAATCAACATTATTTTCCGAGAAAAGGGGATGGCATAGACCCTCACTCAGTGCTTCTAATCATGCCCATATGTGTTGTCTATATTTTTTGGAACAGACAAAAGCACTTATAAAAGAGTTCATGTTCAGAGAAGATGTACTTTACAATGTGAGTTGATTTGTTTTTCTAATCTAGTTCAAATTAAAGAGATTCAAGTCCTTGATATTATCTTCCTTTGTGGCTGTATCTTAGAAGCTGTAATTTCCAGGCTCAAGAAGCACCCGTGGATGCCCCTGAGTAAGCTCATGCCAGTCTTAGCTGGTATTTGCTGGTCTGCCCTTGCTGCTACTGGTTTTCCTTCTCTTGGTCTTTGTGTGGTAGATGTCACTGTGTCTGTGTTGCTCCTCCAGGAAGAACATTATACTCAGGATGTGGCTGCTTACGCAAATAGAGGAAGGATGAGAGCAGGCACAGGAAGCAAGGAAGGAGATTCAGAATTAACTTAGGTGTTGGGGGATAGATCTCAACTGGTGGTTTGGCCAGAGCCAAACTTTATGATGATGGATGTGAAAAGAATGGCTACTTGGCAGTCACATGGATGGCAGAAGCCACTTTCAGTATCCCAAATTTCCAGGCACTGATGGGTGGAGTGAGCAGTGTGGCAAGTATAAGGAGGGTAAGTTTCAGCTTCAAGCATTGTAAAATCTGTGGTCTGTGCAAAATGCAAAGACCACAGAATTGCCTGTGATCCAAGTAGTAGGGACTGAGCAGATGTATAAACAGTGGCTTTGAGGGCCAGGGAAGTGGAGCCATCCTTAGGAGAGAGAGAACAAGAAGGGAAAACAGGATGGTTTGGGTAACCAGCGTGGCTTTAGAGCCCAGTTGGAAGGGATAAGAGTAGTGTTAGTAAGATAGGGAGAAGGGACATGTTCAGTGCCCAAAGTGGTAAATGATATCTGAGAGAGTGAAATAAAATGAACCAAGAGAGGTCTCTCCCTCCCTTCCTCCCCTCGTCCCTTTGTTTTCTTCCTCGTGATCTCTTGATATCCCTTGATCACTTTCTCTTAAGTTCTGTAGCAACTGTGTGCCAAGTCCTGAGGATTCGTGCTGATCTGAAAAGCCCTCTTTGATGGTATCTACAGGCTCGGCCCTTCTTCCCTTAGGAATGTGGACCTAGGATTACACAGAACAGGGGATAGTGCTCAGCCGCAAGTCCTGCTAGAATCTTCTTTTAACAAACCACAGGACACAGGGCTGGAGCATCACCAGAAGCATATCATAGCATTGCACAGACGTGGTTATATGAAATTGTCATTAAAGTTCACTAGAGTTATGAAATCTAGTATGTTAACAGTATGATCACAGGAATCTGACCACTTCAGCTTATGCCTCATTTCTAGTCTTAAATGCAAAAAGCCTGGGGAGATTGCATAGCCTATTGTCCTGGCTGCAAAAGCCACTTAAGGAATAAAAAGGCTTATTTTGGTTCAAAATTCAAGGGTATAATCCTGGCAGCAAGAGTAGGCAGGAACTGGTCATGTTGCTTGCACAAAGAGGGAGTAGAGAACTATGAATGAATGTTCAAGGTCAGACGCTGTTTTCCAGTTTATGTAGCCCAGGACTTAGGCCAAGTGAATGGATTTTCCCACTTTTAGACCGGATTTTCAGACTTCAATCAACCTAATTAAGATAATTACTCACCATTCTGCCCAGAAGTGTGCCTCATGGGTAATTCTAAATTATGCCAATAATTAATATTAATACTCAGGACTCCCCCTCTTGCCAGCATCCAAATACATCACTTTTAAGTCAGAACATTCTACCCTTCTGGTTTCTGGCACATCATATAAGGCAAAAACACATTCAGTCTAACTTTAAAGGCCACTGTGGTCTTAAAAACTTCTAATATTGTTTACAAATCCGAAGTCCAAGTCTTATCTTATACACAAAGGCAATCTTTTAACTATGAAATCCAAAATTAGTTATTATGTATTTCCTACATTCAACAACACAGAATTTTCAGAAAGGAAGGATAAAGGCATACAGAGTAATGATGGGACCAAAGTAAGATTGAAACCCAGCAGGACAAACACTAAATCCTGTAGCTCCAGTTTTAGTACATGAGGCCATCAATAGTTACCAGTCCACCAGAAGGATTTGGTAGCCCCACCCTTTCAGATCTATTGCCTGCAGCACACACAACCTCCCCTGTGGCTTTGTTTCATTCCATGCAGACTTTCCTCCTGGCTCTTGGTTCTGGTGTCTTCATCTTTCTGGGGTCCCCACTGCAGTTTAGGCTTCATCTTTACAAGTTTGCATAGTGGCATCTAAGGGCTCCTTGCTCAAACTCTGACCTTGTCCCACATTGCCTTACCTGCTGTCTATGATCCCCTCAGTCTTGCATATTTCACATCCTCAAAGACTGTATCACTTTGGTGCTGCTGTCAAATCCCATGAGTTTGAGATGCAGCCTGGCCCTAATGGACCACAGATGTGTACTCTTCTCTGTGCCAATCCTGGGGAAACATTTCGCCTGGGGGCTGAGTTCTTTTTGTAGGCCAGGGATCCTCTCTAGCCCCGATTAGTTGGTAGAGGGCTGCTGCCTTGTGTCATAGGTCCTATTATCCCGGTGCAGATCAGGATATTTTGCTTCAACAGCCACAGCCTTCTTTTCAAGATGTGCCTTGGCGACAAAACTTAAACTACTTAAGCTCTTTTCCTCCTTAATAATCTACACATTTTAACATCTTTCTGTTCAATATTTTGTTCGTTCTTTAACTACAGAACTGCATAACAGCCTTAGAAAGTAGCCAGCTCTGCTCATACCTCAATGTTTTATGCTTTTGAAATGCCGTCTATCAAAGAGAGTCCGCCATCTTTAAATTCAGCTTTATTCATTCTTTTTAAGACATTGGCAGACTGAAGACAGATTCTTGGCGAAAGTATCACACAGTTGCCTCCTAATCCGGTTCCTCCTGAATCCTCATCATCTGGGTCTCTTCTAGGGACTTTTGGTTCAGCAATCTTGTCTTCCAAGCTCCCACCAGAATAGCCAAGTATACTTGGGTTCTAGCATGCAAAGGGTTTTAAATTGTCAATATCTTTCACATCTCTTTCACGAAATTGTCATAGAGTCATAAAACCCTCAGGGCCTGGTTTATCAAAGCAAAAATCCCACTGCAGGTACCAATTTTATATGTCTGTTATTTTCTTCTGCCATTGTGATAAAATACCAGAGAAACTCAACTTCAGGGAGAAAAGATTTATTTTGACCAACACTGTACAGCCTATAATAGCAGACATGTGGCCTTATATGAGACAGCTGTTCACATCACATCTGTAGTTAAGAAGCAGAGAGTGACAAGTTGTACTCAGCTAGGTTTTGTTGTTGTTGAGTTGGGTTGAGTTTGGGGGTTGTTGTTGTTGTTGTTGTTGTTTTGGTTGTTTTTCTGCTAGGACCTAAGTCCTGGAAATGGTGAATCCCAGCTTCAGGGTGGGCTCACCAATCACAGTTAACATAATCCCTCACAGACAGGGCCAGAGACCTAACCTAATCAATATAATCCTTTATAGTCAGGCCCAGGGGCTTGCCTCTTAAGTGATTATAAATCTTGTCAAGTTGGTAATCAATATTATTCATCCCATCATCTCTGATTGCATTTACTTATCTTAATGATGAATGTCATTCTTCTCTCACAGAGTTGTATGATAATTCATTGAGTTAATACCTATAATTTAGTAAGATAATTGGAGCATATTGTCCTTATATGAATGTTAAATTATTATCATTAAATTATCTCCAGGACACTCAATGAGATTAAACTTCCCAATTTTTCAAGGAGCGATAGTTTAGTTGCTCAGACACAAACAGTTTTTCAGGATTGTGAATCAACTGTTATGGACTAGAGTGGAATAATATTAAGTTTGGAAAGCCAGTTCAGCTACTGTTGTAGCATCTTTCTTTCCATTCATGGCTTGAGCTAAATAAAACACACACACACTCTCTCTCTATGCCTCTCTGTCTCTGTTTCTGCCCCTCTGTCTCTGTATCTCTGTGTATCTCTCTCTGTCTCCCTCTCTGTCTCTGTCTCTCTCATGCATGCAGGAGAGAGTAAGGCAAACAAGAGAAACAGAGACAGGCAGGCAGGCAGGCAGGAAGGCAGGACGGCAGGACGGCAGACAGGGATAGAAAGATAGGGAGGGGGCAGACAGATAAAGAGAGAAGGTGAGGAAACAATTATATAAGAAGCCTTTTGAGCCTGATATAGCTGTCTCCTGAGAGGCTCTGCCAGTGCCTGACAAATACAGAAGTGGATGCTCACAACCATCCATTGGACAGAGCACAGGGTCCCCAATGAAGGAGTTAGAGAAGGGACCCAAGGAGCTGAAGGGGTTTGCAGCCCCATAGGAGGAACAACAATATGAACTAACCAGTACCCCCAGAGCTCCTTGGGGATAAACCACCAATCAAAGAAAACACATGGTGGGACTCCTACATATGTAGCCGAAGATGGCCTAGTCAGTCATCAGTGGGAGGAGAGGCCCTTGGTCTTGTGAAGGTTCTATGCCCCAGTGTAGGGGAATGCCAGGGCCAGGAAGCAGGAGTGGGTGGGTGGATTGGTAAGCAGGGGGAGGCAGGGAGGGGATAGGGGATTTTCGGAGGGGAAGCCAGGAAAGGAGATAACATTTAAAATGTAAACAAAGGAAATATCTAATAAAAAAAGATTTTTTTTTTAAAGAATCTTTTTGAGACAAGGTCTCATTATGGAGTCATAGTTATCTAAGAAGTTACTCAGGAGACCAGGTTAGCTCAGTCTTGTGTCGATTTCCCTCCTTTCCCTCCTGAGTGGTGGGATTTCAGGCATGCAGTAGTTTACCTGTGTCTTCAGAGGAGAAAAAATATGTTTCACTATTGAAAAATGTAACTCAAGTTCAAATTGTTTTACAAACTGATGTCTAGCCCTTGGATACCATGAGGTGGAAAGAGAGACCTCAAGAAATCATGATTTTTCATTTTTATTGTCCTATTTACTGTCACTGAGCTGATCCTATGGGTAGGCTCTGACTTCTGAGAGCAAAGGTGCTTGTTGAATTTCCTACCATAGAAGATAGAGCTATTTCTTTCCTACGAGAGGGATGAGGTAACTGTCCTTCCTCTTATACCTGATGTTAGAAATAGGAGGGAGCTGTTAAGAGAGGCTGAAGAAATCACCGAGATGGCATTGCTGTGTAAAGGGAAGCCTGGTGTCCGGGAGGGACCACATTCTATCACTTTGGCTTTGACAGTGTTTGTCCTCACTGGCCTCACAGAAAAGTGATGTTGCATTTAGGGTTTATCATCACATGAAGAACGTCTGTTTACTTGATAATTTGTTTGCCTTGTTTTTTTTGTTTTGTTTTGTTTTTTTTCCTCTTTATTAGATATTTTCTTCATTTACATTTCACATGTTATCCAGAAATTTTCCCTTACCCTCCCGCATCCCCGCCCTGCTCCCCTACCCACCCCCTCCCACTTAATGGCCCTGGCGTTCCCCGGTACTGGGGCATATAGAGTCTGTATGACCAAGGGGCCTCTCCTCCCAATGATGGCCAACTAGGCCNGGGTTACCTCACTCAGGATGACACCCTCCAGATCCATCCATTTGCCTAGGAATTTCATATATTCATTGTTTCTAACAGCTGAGTAGTACTCCATTGTGTAAATGTACCAAATTTTTTGTATCCATTCCTCTGTTGAGGGACATCTGGGTTCTTTCCAGCTTCTGGCTATTATGAATAAGGCTGCTATGAACATAGTGGATTGTTTGCCTTGTTAATGGAGAAAGTTGAATTACTCAAAGAGTGGCACTAGAAAATTTCAGAGGAGCCATTGTAAGGTATACGAAGTTTATCCTTCTTTAAAACTAAGCTTGAAAAAGTCACCAGTAACAGCAAATATCTGTAATAATAGTACAAAATTGGCCCTCCCAATCCAGCAGAATCAGGTTGATGTTTCCTTGCAGCTTACTTAAATGACCTTAAACATGTTTATTCAAAACTATAAGGATTCACATTTTAAGCCACCCTAAATTTGGCCTCAATTAAAAAAAGGGTGAAGCACCCACATTTCCTCCTCCTGGCAAGTGTCTCTTTACTCCTCTGCCTTCTCTGCCAGGGAGGTGCATAGCTTGTGGGTTAGAAGCTTGATTGCAGAAAAATTAGGTGGCTCATATGTCAGAGACTATGTGATCTCTCTATCTCCTATGTCCAAGCTATATCAAAGTCTTGCAACAGTTCTCCCTCAACCAAATATCTATTAGGGATAACAACACTGTGCCTATAGACATCATATTGTCACTGACCTTTTTAAGTAAGCTTAAATCAAGAGTAGGTCTAATTGAAGCTGAGTATAATGACTTACTCAACACTGAACTGTACGACTTATATGTTTATTCTTCTATTACACTGACTATTGGCAAGAGGACAATATATTCCACTGAGGAAGACCATTCTTGCTGAATCCCACTCACTTATTTTTGATTGCTCACTAGTCCTGTGATTCAGCCCTATGTACTTAGCATATAGACCTCCCAATGAAAATCAATTACACACACAGACATATACAGACACACACAGTGACACACACACACGCACACACAGAGACACACAGAGAGATAGACAGACACATACACATGTACACACAGACACTCAGATCCCCAGATATATGCACATACACAAACACACACACACACATAGACACACACACACACATACACACACACACACACACACACACACACACACTCACACCATTACCTTGTAAACTTAAAAGTGTGACTCACTTTAGAGCCATTTGTGCTGGTCTATTCCTCAGTGGTCAGGAGTCTGTGCAGCAAGAGAATTGTGGCCTCAGTGCCATGATTGTGAGCACATCTGAAAAACAAAACCCCTAAAACCTTTGCTTTGGTTTGTGGTTTGTTTTTATCTACCTGAAGTAGGATCACGCATGGAGATGTGCCTGCATCCATTTGGGGTGCATATCAGCGTTCTGTGTTGTAATATGAAAGGCGAGTTTTAATGCAAATCCACAGTGCACGAGAACATGTGCCAGTGATGCCTCACATTTGTTGAGTAACAACAAGCTTAAAGAGCTTTACCACTAAATACATACCAGGCAGGTTAATGTGTCCTAGCGGCATCCAGAAGGAAAAGGGAAAAGCAGAATGGCACTTGAAATACCACCTGGCTCACTTGAAAAGATGAAAGTATACACAACAGCTTATTATTTATTCAGATATTTTTTGAGTGAATAAAGGAAACATCACCTTAAAATGAAGACTGTGTTTATCACATTGAAGAATCATTGGCTGGTGTTTCTGCCTTTTGTTAAGTAAATGATTGTAGAGTACTATTTTAAATGTATGTTGACATTTAATCCATAAATGTATAGAGTTCAACCATATAGCTGTGAATACTGGAGGTCAAGTTCAGATTTAAAATACTACAAGTTGATTATTTGGTTAGCCACTGATGAAGTATATTGAGAGAGGGGTGGAAGGAAGGTGGAGGGAGAGAATGTGGAGGGACATTACAGGTGAGGGTAGAGTCACTGTACATTCAGAGCCTGTGTGCTCAGACTTAAGGTAAGTATAAGGGTTAAGAAAACTCAGATTTATTGAATGGACATAGGCCGCATTCCCTGGGGGAAGGTTCTTCGATGAGCCCACCCTGGCAGCAGCCATGGCTTTCCTCCACAGGCCAAGCGCCTGCAGGTTCTGAGTTTTTCATTGCTTATGGAATGTGTTTTTATTGCTTAAGGTTCCACCATCAGTTCTTGTCTTGTATAATGCACAAGACAAGCATATAAAACTGAGATTATTAATTGACTGTTTGGAGCACTTATCATTCCTATCAAATATTGATAAGTAGGATATTAACTTACTTTTTTCTCGAATACTGTATGCCACTATGGCTTTATGTGTTTCTAGGATCCACCACTGGTATACAAATTCTAAATCTCAATAAAAGTGTCCCATGGCTTACCCACTGATAATGAGCCAGTTACATCTAAGAATGTGAGATTAACAGAGAAGCCCATGGCCAGATAAGAACAGCTTTGTAGTTTCTGTATGATTATTTTAATATGCATTACTTACAATGACTATTTTTAATGATGATCACATATAATTTATTTGCTATTTTACATTCTTCTACAAGAATAACAAAGGACTTTCCTTCTCTTAAAAAGAACCAAGAATGTGAAGGGGGAGGGGAGCATGAGATAGAGGAGCCCTTATTGTGTGATGTCAGAAGGTACTTAATTCTATGTGGGTGTGTGATTTCCAGGTACCCAAATTTCCTGAGCCATTCACACTCAGTATTATTATCTGGACTAAAAGCATATTAAACACTGAGAATGGTGAATTAATGAAAACAACAGAGTCAAGGGCAATTCATTGATCGTTATCTGCTTGTCTGTTTTTATGTCCTGCATATAATGGAGAAATTCGTTGCGGGGATGGTCAGATGAAAAGGGGAATAGTACCATAAAGAAAAACACTAAACATGTGATGTTTCCCCCCTCTTTTTTTTTAACTCTGCACAGCACCTTTTCCTTACATGCCTCTGTTTTTCTTTTAGTGGCAGAGCATTTCTATAACACTGGTTGAGAAAGTTCAGATGATCGCTGTAATCCTAGGATCCCTGTTCTTAATAGCGAGTGTGACTTGGCTCCTCTGGTCAGCCTTCAGCCCCTATGCAGTGTGGCAGAGGAAGGACATCCTTTTTCAAATCTGCTATGGAATGTATGGTTTTATGGATCTAGTGTGCATAGGTAAGACCACAGTATTACATATTCACAAACTGTCAGTAATGCATCTCTCTCAGCATCATTATTTTTACCAGGCATGCCTAATATATGTAGAATGTTGCTGTATACATTATCTTCACTTCTGGTTAATTACTGGGGCAATGAAAAGGAGGTGGCCACAACTTGGCTGCTTCTAGGTATAGTTTGAAAAGAAAAATAAAAAGTCAGTGTTCATTTAATGTGGCATATTTTGCATCCAAAAAAAAAAATAATGGGTTGGTTGAAAAGTTACTTAGGGTGAGCAATGTTAGGAATGTCACTTGCTTAAGGGACAAGAACCAATCAGTCCCCTTTCCAAGGCTAAGGAAGCATGGGGCAAAGCGAACAACAATATTCTGGGTTTGCAGAGATGACTGTGCCCTAAAAAACCTGCTTTGGAGTTGGAGCTCAGATTCCTTCAGGAGCATAAATAGCCTCTTGAAAAGTTGGGAGCATGGGACGGCTCTCCTTGCTCGCTTTTGTCTCATCGTGCTTACTGCCCCTAAATGTAGCTAGGATAGTCTTTACAAGGAAAGTTACACTCATGCTTCACTTGACTGGTCAACAGAACATGCAACATTCAATGGTGTGTAAGTGTGAAACGCTCTTGCAGGCCCTGTGATGGTGACAGTTAATGGGTTGTCATAAAAGCTCCCGGTGGGTGAAGGGCACCCAGGGGAATTTGCCTGCTCTAAAAGACTCCTGGGGTGTTGAAAGCAATAGTAGTATCCTGTTACCTGCTTAGGCACACCCATTCCCAGGCTCCTCCCAGACATACTAAGTCTTGAGAGGCAGAGAGCTAGAGTCAGTGCTGTCCATATTTTCTGCAGTGGTGATGAACACTGAAGCTGGAGAGCCTATGGTCTTTGGCAAAAAGCAACAGGTGTGGTCAAATGACTTGGTTTCCCTCTTCTTGAGTAGATCTGTTTCATCTCTCCATTCTGTCATTCTCCACATGGAAATGGGGCAATAATCTAGTCCAAGCAAAGGCGACTGTGATTATGAAAGATTCCTATTATTAGTTGGCAATGGTATATTGGATATGTTATACATTTAAGTCAGAAACACCAAAGTCACTTGAATTAATGTCTGTACATATAAGAGTCTTAATTTAACTATAAATTTCCATATCCCCAGTTGTTTTATGCAAGGAAGTTTATACACACTTATAATAAAGTTATCTCGGGTTTCCTTGCTTTCTTTCTTCCCTTGTCATGGATACAAGCCTCTAGGAAGAAAATGATGAAATGTCAGGCCTAAAATGAGAAATGAAGGAATTCTCCTTCATCTGCTGAGAAGGTTGATAATCTAAGTACAGCTTGCCTGGGTAATTAGACCAAGCATTCTTATAGTAACCACACAGATGGAGATATAATGCCTAAGTCCTTGCTGTAAATAAAGAGAAGCCATGAAAGCATTCCCCACTCCAAATCCCTCAAGCATCTCAGAGAATGTGTTTCTTCCCCAATGTCTGTTATAAAAATTGGTATGCCTTTGGTATTTTAAGGGAAGTGCATCCTTAGCCTGGAGGAAAGGATTTTTAAAAGTCTGTACCATAAAGAATAAATTCAGAAGATCTATTTGCTTGTTAATATAAGCATTATATGTATATTAAAAGTAAAATTTTGTATTTTTGTGTACCAACTAAAATAAATTTAAAGAAAAAAGTGAAATACAGCCAGCAAACACTATTACTCACTTGGCTAAAAATTTAACTTGAAAGGTCAGGTTGCCTTTCCCTACCTCCTTGTAAAACTTAGAAGGACCAGATGCCTCCTAGGTAGGAAAGCATTTCTATGAGCTTCACAGTGTGCAAGTGTTCAGTTATAACATATTACTGTCAACATTTTAATTAAGACTATTAGAACTCTGCTTTCAAGAACACATGCATGTGAACTAGTGATCTTGGGGGAATATGTGCCTCCTGTTTTGAAATTTGAATGTTCTCTCGTTTTATAAAAAAACAAGTCTCTTAGAAACAAAAAATACTTATCATATTTTCTAGAGACATTTTAGAGAGTGAGTTTGTGTCTGTGTTATAAATATTGAAAACATTCTCTGTTGTCTTTTGGCTCCTCGGTCCTCACTTTCATCATTCAGTGATCTATTTGCAGAGTTGGAAAAACATCAATCCAGATTAAACATCCTTTCCTTTGTCAACCTTATTAATTAGTATATTTTAGATCTGTGAAAATGCCAGGCTATTTTACCCCAAGAAATGGAGAAAGCAACATAGTGAAGGACGCATTAGCCAACTGGATCACGGCCAGGATCAGCCCGCCAACATTTCACATTAAATTAAATGGTTCCTAATTGACAGTGAATGTTAACAAAAATCACAAAGATTACACCTTAGAAACAGTTGGCTAGAAGACGAAGACTCAGCATTAGAACGGGAAGGAGTTTTACCATTTTTCCACAATATTTTCAATTGTGAGTTGAGTTTGCTCAATCCGATTTTTGGACATGTTCTGTGTCAAGCACAGTACTAGGGTGCTAGGATCACAATTGAAGTCAGTTGTTTCTCTGCCTCCAGGAAGGCCAGGGCCTCATGTGGATTTGGAGGTCTTCAGAACCATAATGATAACATCTTGTCAAACCCTAATAATCAATCGACCAACAGCAGATTAAATGTTGGAACACTGAGGAGACCTCATGCTTATGCTTGTTTAGAGCTGTTTCCAAAGATTATAGAACCACAGCTTTGTACAGACACCACCACAACCTCACACAGACCTCACTAAGGGCATCTTACCACCTTACCTGTTTGACCTTGAACTGGTGTCTCCCTTGGTACCCATGCTTGAACATCGTTGATTTTTTTTTTTAACCCCCATAGCCAAAGATTGTTATTTCAAAGTATGTTATCCATCTCCCTTCATTTTTCCTTTAAAAAGTTTTGGTGGCCTCCATTTCTCTGAACATACACCTAAGTTGCTGACATGTGTATATTCCCCTTGCCATTTCAAAATTTAATTCCTTGGAGATTCCCTGTCACCATTTGTTACTTAGTTTGACAGAGAGTGTAAGTGTATAAACAGGCAATTGGAAATGGGATGTGACAAACAGGCAAACAGTAGGTAGTTCAGTGGTGTCAGGAGTGGTCCTTGCTTGGACACTTCCTGGAGAGGAAGTCTCAAGGAAATTTCCTGGAGGAAGTGACAGGCAAGCAACCTGATGGCTGATGCCTGGTGAGAGCAGAGATACAGCTGTACCAGTACTGGAGGAGACCTCTTTATTTCTCCACAGAGAGGGATTAGAAACAATTGGAAAGATTTTTTTTTACCAGCTTTCTAAACTTGATTGTTTTTTTTTAAACAAGAAAGAACAAATTGACAGTTTGAATGAAATACTGTTTTAAAAATAATCCAGAAAAATACCCACATGGTTATTCTAGGGAAAAAATATATAATTCATCTATTTTATGAAAGACATATCAAATCATTGTAGAGACATTTATAGATTTGCAGAACCTGTTTTCTGGGCCTAGGAACAAACACATGGCACGGTGCTTGCTAGTGTAGTCCTTACAGTAAAGATACATCCCCAATCCCAGAAAACATTCATAACCAAGAGCATTTGATTATTCTTTTCCTGATATATTTGTTAATATTTTTATTATTAATTAATTTTCTTCTTCCCTAAGATTTGGCTATTACTTGTTATTTCTTTAACGTTTTAAATTCTCCCAGGCATCTAAGTTGAACTATTGAAATCCAGTCTGCCATATAGAAATGTCCATAGATGTGAAAGTGGTCCAGATCTGCACTGTTGAGTACCATACACATAGCTATGCTTGTCTGTCTGACATGTAAATTGGGGCTAGCAAGAGTGAGAAAAGTAGATTTTTAAGTTAAATTTTGTTTAAATTAATTTAAGTAGACATGTGTTCCTGGTGACCAGCATACTGGTCAGGTTACAAAATGGCCAATGTGTGAGTATTCTCTAAACAAGCTTCTCCTCTTTGGGATACATGGATGGCAGTTCTTTAACAATAAAGGGACTTAGTCCTGAGAGAGAAGTAAAGTGACAAGGAGTTCAAAAGGTCTAAGAGTATGAAGGAGACTAAAGAATAACTCTCTGGGTTGAGTCCTCCAGAGAGACCAAGAGCCACAAAGTAGAGACATGCTTGCAAGCTTATACATGAATTAAAATTGCAAGCTACATTTGTTGTTCAACCCAGGTTTGTTTGTAGGAAGTATAATATGAAAAGGTATTTGGAGATCTTAAGAACGTAAATGGATATAATTCAAACTAACACTATTCACAGGACAACCTGATCCTCTGAGATAAGCAACCAGAGACAGTAAGTTTGGAAAAAGCATAAACTAACATAGACTTTTGCTGCCTTTTCCAAGGAATGTTTGCATATTGGAGTAGGAAAGATTAGAAACCCAGGGAGGAAGAGCCAGTGTGGGGAGAGGGGCAGGGCGCTGGCTAGAGGATGTGGTTTCTCACATTGCTCTTAGAGGGATTGGAAGACCCTAATCCGCTGACTGTGCTGCGGGAGGAACATATGACCAAGAGGTTGTACTGCGGGAGGAACATACTTATTAATGACTAACTTGGGCATTTTAGGAGACGAAAGGACAGTGAGTCAGTTGGTTACCTTATAACTCAAAACTGAAAGTATTAATGTGCACATTGTAGAAGTGATGAACTAAAGCCATGTTGTATTAGTGAGTTTCACACGAATTCCTTTAAAAAGAAAATCCTTTGTCATTACATAGGCATCCCTGGTAACTTTTGGTAAGGCAAATAATCCTGGGATAGTTTCATGCCAAAATTATGCATCTTTACTTATGTAAAATCTCAGTGTTAGAAAACATACTTTTTAAAAATTCCAATAAACACCATAAGTTGGTGGCAAATCCATTTCTGAGATGGACAGGATTTGATCGGTCCCAGGACATATGGAGGGCACTGGTTATTGTCACCTTCTTTTAAAAACTGGGTATTGATGTTCTTTTAAAATATTTCTAGCTATGCACATTATTTGTACAAACTTCTATTTCATTTGTAATTTGGAGTTATAAAAAGTCCACCTGACTCACAATCCTCCTCTTGAAGTGACACTTCCTTTATGTCATACACATGGATAAGTTTGTCCAGATAAGTTTGTTCTTACAGACACCAGAGTTGAGGAATGTCATTTTTATGCTCTACAAAGGAGAGGAGAAAAGAGTTCTTTCCACCCAACAGTGTGATCTCCAAACCTTTTCTTAACGGTGCCACCATGATTTAATTAACTTCCATCTGCGGATGACTATTTAAGCCATTCAGTGTCACTTTTGCCGTGAGGGATAATGCTGTAGCATGCATGTATCTGTTTTAACTGTTTCTTTAGACAGGATTCCAAGATTGGAGGGTCTGAATAGGGTAGTAGGCATGTGTATTGGATTTCAGAAGATCCCTTTTAGTAATCTATACAGCCTTGCCTACTTACAACCCACCACAGAAAAGTTCTGGGTTTCCCATACCTTGAGTGCTATCAGCTCATTTTCTTATTGCTGTTGTGGCTTTAGCAATACAGAACAGTATTAGACTCTTTTTTTTCCCCACATCAGTTCTATAACTAGATCAGTATGGCAATTTTGCCTAAGAAAATAAGTATGGCCAGCTGGGGTCATGGCAGCAGGCAGTCTATCTTCCCTACAGTCTTGAAGAGCAGTAGTGCAGTATACAGAGACACAAAGTAAGTTTCCTGTGACTTCCTTCCATGGTTTCTGTCTGAGGTGAAGTTAGACAGGGGTGATGGAGAGCGTACCTACTGACTCTCACACACTCAGGATTCCCCAGCATGCTTAGAGGCTCTGAGGTCAGTTGCTTCTGCACTTTGACACATTTGCTTTTTGTTTCTGTGAAGAATGTTTTGCCTGAAAGTAGTTGAAGAAAACAGCATTTCTCTCCCTCTCACTTGGCTCACCAGCAAAAATACTCATCTGTGGTTTTTCTTCTCCCTGTTACCTTCTGAGTTTAAAGCACAAGATCAGAGAATGAAGAGGCAAACTTTGGCACACTCATCCAACCCAGTACAGTCACTCAGATGCACTTAACAGGATGCAAAGATCTCTCTCTGAGCTCTTTTGCAAGAATGACATAAGTTTACAACCACCCCACCCTGAATGCAACTGATCTCATCTGAAATAATGGCACGTTTAATATAGCTCTTTCCTCTGTTCTGTTTTTGAATGCTTCCAAATTTAAGGAATTCTAAAAAGTAAACCAGGGTATGCTAGAATGATGATCAGATCAAAATATTTCCTTCTTACTGTACCAGTTACAGTCAACACTGAAACACATGCTCCTTCAGCAGAAGGCTCGTCTTACCCCCAACTACATTTTTATTCTCCAATATTTTCAATTAAAACAGTTATTTAAATTCAAACAAGACTTATAGCCATGAGGATCTCTATATTTAAATGTACTTTTTGTTGTCAAATATTTATCAGGCTGAAGTTTCTTGGGCACACAAACTTCTCAGAGTTACACTCACCAATGTGTTCACACATCATTATAGAGCATCAAAATGATAAATACAATTTAATGTTTGGTTGACTGTATTAGACATATATTTACATTTTAAAGAGCCAAGAAAATCCTTTTGTCTGGCCTTTTAATTTAGATTAGCATTCACCGTACAGTGATATTGCTTCAATTTGTAATTTTTTTCCACATGTAAAAGCATAGGGCCAGCAAGATGGTTCAGTGAGTAAATGTGCTTATGATTCAAGCCTGATGGCTTCATTTGAACACTCTGACCCCAAGTAAAGTGCCAGACAGTGTGCTGTGGCAGCCTGTGGCAGTAAAGACAGCAGCCCTGTGGGAAGTGGAAGAAGAGACAGACAAATCTCCTCATAGCTCATGAGCGAGGTAGCTGGCCATAGCAATGGCAAAAGTAGGACACACCTTTCCT
This sequence comes from Mus minutoides, assembly GCA_902729485.2. Lineage (NCBI taxonomy): Eukaryota > Metazoa > Chordata > Mammalia > Rodentia > Muridae > Mus > Mus minutoides. The sequence goes on from CACVCL010017178.1 coordinate 43,122, forward strand.
CAGATCCAATGTGGACAGGGACTGTGGAGTGGTTACACACACTTCCTAAGTTGTAGAGAAAGTAGGTTTCCTTCCTAGCACCAACATCACAGCTCACAACATCTGGAATGCCTACAGTGCACATACATGCATGCAGGAAAAAGAAAACACACATAAAATAAAAATAAAAATTTAAAAATGTAGTAGGGCTAGGATTGTTGGGATAACCCACCTCCACAAATGTATGGAGGGCAAGTCCCTGTATTTTCCATTTTTAATTGCTGGGCCTGTATTGTCAGCCTAGCAGAATATGTAACTGCTTGTCACTTCCTCACTTGTTCCCAAGCAAGCTGTAGCCCCCAAAGCCAACTGGAAGACTAAGGAGTGTGGGCTTTGCATAATAAAGAGCTGGCTGCTAGGACCAAAGGACTAGCAACAGGAGGGATGGATAGGTAGGTAAGTAGGTAGGTAGATAGATAGATAGATAGATAGATAGATAGATAGATAGATAGATAGCAGAATAATCTTATGGTTTAATATTATTTTAATGGGAAATTTTAAAAGTACATTTTCTCTGGGTATTAAATGAATAAAGATGAATAATCTTGGCTAGAAGACATTTCAATATTACTATAATCAGGGATGCTCGCATAATCACAAAGGGTTTCCTTCTGAAACAGGTCTGTGGGTTATCTCCATTGCTTTCAATAAATATTAAACAATTGGCATAAGAAAACATATCTTCTGCTATGGAAACATAAAATTCTACTACATCTCTAGCAGAAAGTGAGAAAAAACTAAATTCTTGTTTTCTGGTGCCTATGAAATGACTTAAATGTTGACCACATTTTAAAGAGTTTTGTGTGAAGAATGAATTTACAGAGAAGACAGAGATGTTAAAAATAAGTTTTCACTAGAAACTGAGACAGGTCGCCATTTAGGCAGCGACAGCCAAGGCACCTCCATTGTTCATCATAGGTGAGGTGTGTGTGTGTGTGTGTGTGTGTGTGTGTGTGTGTGTGTGTGTGAAGCAGGTCCAAGGTCACTGTGTAAAGATCACACATGTTAAAGCTATGGAACAGCTACAGATACAGATGAAATTCATCAGACGCTTCCAAACAAGTAATGTAAAATCACCTCACAGAGAGAGTACCAATATGTTTGCTCTATTATTTATGTCCTGTTGGGCGATGCTGCTCTCCAGGCATGGGGTTGGGATGTATTATTATTTACGTCCTGTTGGGCGACGCTGCTCTCCAGGCATGGGGGATGTATGAACAGAGGAGGCTGTTTCCTCGACTTGGTGAAAATGAGGCTGGACCACCAGAGTCCTGCATATTCTGGCATGTGCTAACATTCTTTCTGGGAAGTGGATCGTAACTACCCTAGATGCCAGTCGTTCTCCTGTCCCCTCCACAGACACAAGCATTCCAGAGTGACCTGAACTTAACAAGCATTCCCCATTCAAAACCATTAGCAATTCCCATCAAAAAGATTTAATAAACATGTGGATGTTTTCCTATGACACAACACTCAGAATCCAGATGCATTTCTTTATCACACTCCATCTTTTACCAAAGTACCACCATCACTACCCAGTTTGGAACTAAACCACTGGAGTTATTTAGAAATAGAGCTTTGAAGTTGATAGTCAGCCATAGAGTGGGCTGCAGAAGCCTGCCTCTGCTCTGTGTTTGACAGTCTGGGTTTTAGTTAAAGGTGGGCTGTAGGAGGGATTGCTGCTTTTGTGTTATGCCGAGCTTTGTAGGAAGCACAGACATTGTTAAGTCTGTGTGAATCATCAGACATATGATAAAGGAAGCCCAGCTTAAACACTGCTTGGCATAACAACCATAAAAGTTGATTAGCCAGCCACCAAACATAGACCCTATTGCATGCTCCAGCAAGATAGTGCTGAAAGGGCACTGATATAGCTGTCTCGTGGAAGGCTATACCAGTGCCTGGCAAACACAGAAATGGATGCTCATAGTCAGCTATTAGATGGAACACAGGATTCCCAAGGAAGGAGCTAGAGAAAGTACCCAAGGAGCTGAAGGGGTCTTCAACCCTATAGGTGGAAGAATAACATGAACTAACTAGTACCCCCAGAGCTCATGTCTCTAGCTGCATATATAGCAGAAGATGGCCTAGTTGGCCATCATTGGGAAGAGAGGCCTCTTGGTCATACAAACTTTATATGCCCCAGTACAGGGGCCGCTAGGGCCAAGATGTGGGAGTAGGAGGGTAGGGGAACAGGGCGGGGGATGGGGGAGGGTTTAGGGGACTTTCGGGATAACATTTGAAATGTAAATGAAGAAAATATCTAATAAAAATTGGAAAAAAAAAGTTGATTAGCTTGTATTCCCTTTCTTGAATGTCTTTCCGACTGTAATTTTCAGCTCCAGGAAAATTATTTTTATTTTTTCCTTTATTTTTCTTGAACTATACTTTTTATCAGGAGCCCACATCATTCAGTACTGCAATCTAGCTTCTAGGAGACTTTCACCCTCTGCTTCTGTAAGGGCAGAGCGTTCTTCTGGTTCTTTCCCTGAGCCCCTCTGGGTTTCCCCACAAGCCTATCTTAAGTGGATGATAGGCTGCCCTGAACACCAACCCCAGCCTCAAATGACACAGACTGTGACCACAATTTGAGTGCATGCTAGGGGCAGAGAAAGAGTGGCCCTGGGCTATTTGAAATGGTTAAAGAAAAATAACAAGAGTTTCATCTTTTCTGTGCTTTGAGAAGTAGGTCATTCTCCCTTTCTCTGGAGGTATAAATTATAGGGTTTTCCAGGCCTTAATCACAGTGATGTTTACCAATTTTTAAGAAGATTATTATCATGGTTGGCTATTAGTGATGCTGTTGGATTTTGAACCCCAGGAAGTAAAGCAAGAAGGAACTCATCTCTGCTATATGCCATTCTTGGCTGTGCTGGAATGGCCTCTCATCACTTATTAGCCCCATAGGTCTCCCATGAGGGGTAAAATTAAAGATACCATCTTGAGAAAGCCAGGATACATGACTCTGTAAAGACCCAGTTCTTCTGAAGAAATATTAGCAAAAGTTAAAGACTAGCAGACCAAGTAAGCTATTATTTTTGACTTCCATCTCCTTCATAGGAAATTGAGTCACTCTCAGCCCCATGGAGAGCTGTCTAGCCAAAGTAGTTTCAGTTGCCTTTTGGGACACACATGCCACTTGCGTTGTGTAGTGACATTGTTCTGCTCCTGCAGTACACAACAGAGGGGGAAAACAACAACAAACAAACAAACAAACAAACAAAAAACCCAGAAAATGTGTCTGCACACATTTGCCTGTTTTTTATTTGAGAATAGTTGGAATGGTTGTTTGTTTTAATTTTAAATGGTGAAAGAAAGAAAGAAAGAAAGAAAGAAAGAAAGAAAGAAAGAAAGAAAGGAAAAGAGAAGACAAGAGAAGAGAGGAGAAGACAAGAGAAGAGAAGAAGAATTTTTGATACATAAAAATTAAACCAAACTGAAATGTTAATGCTCATAATATTGTGTGGAGGGAAAGTCTTGAGCTAAATTTGGAAGGAGAGCAGATGCATGGGGAGGGTCTAGAGGCGGAGAAACTGCTGAGACTAAGCCACATACATATGGTAGTTCATGGCTCTTTGTTTTCTCCCTCCCTCCCTCCCTCCTTCCCTCCCTCCTTCCCTCCCTCCCTCCTTCCTTCCCTCCCTCCCTCCCTCACTCCTTCCCTCCCTCCTCCCTCCCTCTCTTTCTCTCTTCCTTCCTTTCTTTTCTCTTCCTTTCTTCTTTCCTCCCTCCCTCCGTCCCTCCCTCCGTCCCTCCCTCCCTCCCTCCCTCCCTCCTTCCCCCTCTCTCTTTTTCTTCCTGTCTTTCTTAATTCTGTTTCATTATATAGTCCTGGCTGGACAGGAACTTCAGATACAAGCAGGCTGGCCTCTAAATCATAGTTCCAGAGACCCTAAGAAATTTTTCTAAATATAGTTGAACATGCTGATACTGAAGAAATATCTTTGATAATCATAGGCATGAATGTAGGGAAAGGTAATAAAGATATTACAGTGACCAAGCAAGTGATTAGGGGTTTCTTAGGTCTGGTGTAATGCTTCAATAATGAAAAGAGGTCCATTAGATGACATGATGATCACTGCAGACCAAATCAGAAGCAGTTGCAGCTGTGGATTTAGGAAGAGCCTCTCAGTTGGGACTCACTCTGGTTGATATCAATTCCTGTAGGGTGGGGCATCAGAAGATGGTTAAATGAGAGAGAGATTATGAATTCTTCTTGACCATTTATCATTGTCAGAATTTATGGGTAATCCTAGGGAATGTGGCCAGCAAGCAGCTGGAATCAAGAGGTCTGAAGCTCAAGATAGACATTGGAGGTAGAGATTTCTATGTGGTAGTTGAGACCAGTGTCTACAAGGAAAATGATTTGAGCAAGATGAGCTGAAGTTTGGGGAACACGGGGAGATGGAAAGGGCAGATGATCATGACCAGAGTAGGAAAGGTAAGCTAGAGAGGAGAGGGGATTGAGTGGTCTAGCCGGCAATCGTTCCAGTTAAGGAGAGCCAATCAGATGTGCCAGTGTGGAGGAGAACAGAGACGAGTAACACTGCAGCAGCATGACGTGGGGAACAAGAGGGCTCGAAATAGAAGTTCCCAAGATCTTTAGGGATTTCTAAATTCAGAGCTCCTAGGATCCATGCACCAGTGTAGGCCCTTCACATCAGTCTTCATATTTGATCTTCACAGCAAACTGTGAGGTTGGGCACAGTCATTCTCATCTTAGGGATGATGAGTATCCCTAACAGTTAGATCATGGTCACACAGACTACAAGCAAGATTCAAGGCTGGAATTTTGTTAATCTGCAGAAAGACTAAGAATACTTATGTGACAGTTAATTATATTGACAGTTTATTTAAAAATCCCTTCTTCAAAAATGTTAAACTTGAATAATTTACAAAATTTGTTGACTATATTGTAAAGGGAACTGTGTAAATTATGAAGATATGGAACAAGGAGTAAGTATTAAAATTGGTAAAGCCAATTTTAAATGAGAAAATACTTTTTAAAATCCCAAAGAAACATATAGGTGTGTGTATATACAAGTACTTGTGTGTGTGTATATATATATATATATATATATATATATATATATATATATATATATATATATATATCCCAAAGATATATATGTGTATATATACAAGTATATGAGTATATATACCTTAATTATAAAATATATATCTTTATATATAAATGTATCATTATATATAAATAAAGATATATATCTTTACTCATATACTTATTCATAATTAATCAAACAAAAAGTATACATTAGTAAAAAGTAGAAAACATATCCTATAAGCCCTTTCTCTCCATGATTTTACTTAATAAAAATTATTTGTATAAAGAATCACATGAGGTTTGGAGAGAAGGTTCAATGGGTAAAGGGGTTTACAGTGTAAGCCTACTGAACTAAGTGTGATATCTGGAACTCACAAAGGATGGAAGGAAAGAACACATCAACCTTAGACACACACACACACACACACACACACACACACACTCTCTCTCTCTCTCTCTCTCCTACCTCATTTTGAAGTTTCTCAGATTCCTTCTGCCGAGAGAATTATTTTAATCCCCTCTTACTTGCCATATCATGGATTTATAACCTGCAGCAGTTTATAGCTTTGGAGGAATGTTCTATGACTCTACCAGTAGCAGGTTTGAGCTCCAAGGTTAATAACTGAGTGATCAAAAGTGTTTATAACTACCAGGGAATAATATAATAATAATAATAAAAACAATTGATTGGGGGAATTAACGAGCAAGGTTGAGATGAATAGATGCTTGTTTTTCATTTTCTTTTTCCTGGAAACAAATGGAGAGGAACCCATACTGTTGCTGAGGTTCCAGGCCTGCCATTGTCATTTTTAAGCATCAGGGTTCATAACTGTTTTGATTTAGCCAAGTGTTTGGGGACCAGGTTGACAGGAGAATGGAGGAGGATGTACAGTTTCTTGGCTAAATACAAATCCCCTGTGATTCTTTTGACACCAATGATCCCTCTGTTCACACCCCCTTTTCTCTGAAGGCAAAGCCTACTGTCATAGAATATGGGCAATGATGACCCCTTAAGCTTCTTTTCAAATCTAGTTTTGAATCACACATTTGAATTCCTCTGCCAGGGTTTTAAAATATTACTTTATGTTTAAAAGAACTATAGTAAAGGTTTTTAGCACACTAATTCAGTTCGTGCTTGTTAGGCATTCCAGAGATCCCACTGGTGCCTGCTATTCTTCTTCTTCTTCTTCTTCTTCTTCTTCTTCTTCTTCTTCTTCTTCTTCTTCTTCTTCTTCTTCTTCTTCTTCTTCTTCTTCTTCTTCTTTCTCTGGAATTCAGCAAGGACTGATTGAGTTTTTACCATATGCCAGGAAATGGAATAGGAACAACAATGATGTAAAGGAAAGAGAAGACAGGGCCCAGACAGCCTGCGAACACACAGTAGGAACCACAGTGTTTCTGCAAGATATTGCAGTACAAGAGGAACTCCATCAATCGTTCATGCATCACTATTAGGGTCTTTAATAGTATAATGTTCACTTCTTGGTGTGTACAATTATCTCCATTAAGGGTGTGGTGGCTTTTTTAACAGCAGTACCTAGAAATTAGCCAGTGTCTATACCAAGGCTTGTTTTCTTTATCATGGCAGAACTCATCATAGTTACCAGGTTTCTCCTGCACAGGGGTCTCCTGCCAGGGCCAATAGTGAATCTGTGCTTGCTGTTGGCTATTAGAACCAGCACTGCACTCTCAGATTGGCTCTAGATAATTCTGAGAAGAATAAGGTTTCTACCATTCCCATTCTAGAATAGGAAAGTCAGCATATCTTTTGTCAATAAAATTGTGTTTTATATTGGATATTTCCTTATATAATTTATTTTTGTATGGACATCACAAAACACCCACTTATGATTAGCACATTGTGGTTTACAGAGACCTCATCTGACATCAATTTATAATAACTTTTGTGATGGTGTATATAATGTTTGGCTTTATTTCACTTTTGATGTCTGTCTGGCTATTTTGCATTTTTATGTTTTTAGCCTTCATGTATAGTTCAGTTCAACAACAGAAATGTTGTAACCCATAGAGAAATAGCTGACTTATCATTATTTATTCAAGACACTTTTGAACAATATTCAACAAGGAGATACTTTTTCAGCAATGGCTTCTATACTTATCTACATTTCTTTAAGCACTGGGAACACAGCTAGAAGAGCGAATGCACTTCATGGCATTTTACAGTTGTTGTTTGTTTTTTTTTTAATTATCATGATTGAGGGTGGACATAAGGATGAACACAGTATACTTTCAAAGATCAGAGGACAGCTCCATAGAACTTGTTCTCTCCTTCCACCTTTAAGTGGGCCCTGAGGATTGAACTCAGGTCGTCCGGTGTCCGCAGCAAGCACTCCACCCACTAAGCACTGCTCCAGCCTTTCATGGAATTTAGCAAAGTTTATCACCATCAAGGATATGGTGGAAATCAGTTTTTTGAGTGTTTTTAGCCTCCGACACAGTTCAGTTCAGCAATAGAAATCTTTACATTGACCATTTTGCACATGGACCATCTAAAAAACAACAACACTACTGTTTTCACCAACTTCTGCTAAAAATAAAGGCATCAAAGCAAGGCCAACTGGAGCCATTGCCTCCAAACTGTTCTACTATGTAAGGAATAGAGATATGCAAAGTTTCAGGCTGCTTTTAGAGCCACTGACTCTTCAGGTTAATATACTTGCTTTTTTATTTTTGTTTTTATTTTTTTTTAAAGTAGATTCTTCTCACATATAATACATGCCAATCACAGTTTCCTCTCCCTCCACTCTTCCCAGTTCCCACAACTTACCTTTTCCTCAGATCCTTTCCTGCTCTATCTCCCTTCCAAGAGACAACAACCACACACACACACACACACACACACACACACACACACACACACACACTGAGCCAAAGCTCTCACACTTCACAGGGCAACACAACAAAGCAACACAATAGGAGAAACAGTCCCTAGAGCTAACCAGGTACAGATGCCTGCATGCCCTGTCTTTGCCACTTACGGCATTTGAACACAGATTCATGCTTGTAAGTGTACACTGCACACCCACACACACTGGGCTGGTGACATCTTGGCAAGAAAAGGAGAATTGAAAAGGAGAAATTTTAGGGAATCTCAATCAAAATTCACTCAGGCCAGATCTCTGCTTCACTTGCCAGCCTTTCCCAAAGGCATTTAGTTTGAGCGAACAGGATTGTGCTCAGGGATGCTTTTTGATGAATGAACTTCCTGGGAAAGGAGAGAGGAATATAACTTATGCAATAACTCGGCAAAGTCTTCACAACTCATGCCTTCCAAGAAGACTCTGAGATCCTTCTCCCCATGAAGTAGATAGGTGTGGGCAGGAACGTGGGTTTTTGACCACTATTATTTTGGTATGGAATGTTACATGAAGACTCATGTGTTGAAATGAAGGTTTTTAGGTCCTGGTGCTGTATTCAGAGGCAAGGCTCTGGAAATGTGATTGGATTTCAGGACTCAGGCCTACTTAGACATAATGTCTCTCAAGTCACAACCTCCAGTGTTTGATTTATTTAAGTTTTAAAGGAAGATAATAATAGTTTTTCTGTAATATTGTGGTCAAGTTATATGCCATAACAAAGTACTTGAGATTGGATGATTCAAACAGCAAGAACTTATTTTCATGCTTCTGGAGGTCAGATTATTCAAGGTACTGCCATACTTTATATCCCATGGAGCCTTTAGGACTGCCATCTCCAAGTTATTCTGTCACCTTGCCTTACCTGGACATGGGCAGTGGGAAAGAGGGAGCCTGCCTGTCCTGAGGACAGTATACCTTCCTCTCTCGCTTCTTCCCTCTCTTGCTTCCTTCCTTCTGCCCTTCTGTTTTTCTTCTTTCCTTTCTTTCTTCCTTTCTCCCTCCCTTTTATACATTAATCAGCTAAAACAATGCCAAGCAGAGATGAATATCTAGTCCTTGAAAAAGGAAGTCAGAATTTGTCTATTTGCACTAGCAGATGATGTTTCTAGTATATGTGACTTAACACCTTGTAGAGATGTTTACCAGTCTGCTAAAAACATGTGTGACCTGATTAAATAAACATATCTTTGAGGATCAGTCTTCTATGTCTCAAAATAACAGGGGGAATGTGCCCTGTCAATCATGACAGTAGCATAAAATTAATGTTAAAGCTCTTTTTCACAAAGGAAAGAACGGGGTCGACCCAACTGACCATTTGTTTACAGGGAGCTGCCAGAATTATAAGTCAAGATGACTAGGTTTTAATTGCTGCTTCTATCATTAAGCTTTCAGAATTCATCACGGCCAGTGATTTATTCTTTCTTTTTCTTCCTTAAAATGCATTTGAAACATTCAAGTTTTACATTGTGAAGGAGAGTTTGGAAATAAATCATAATTCCTCACTACTGAAGTACTTGGATTTCCTCTGCAGTAGTAACTGTATAAGACATTACTATTAATTACAAAATCAATAGTGAGCTTATGCGATGGGAGAGCTCACTCATAAAGCAATTACATTCTGAGGTAGGCTCATTCGGAGTGAGTGTAGGGGTGAGGATTGTGTGATGGCTTCATCACAGAAAACCACTCAAATTTCAGCCTTTTATTCTTTTGCCATTAAACTTCTCTGAAAGCCCAGAATCAGATCATTTACTAGAGGCTGTGGTCTCTTTCTAGGAATATATTTGTACAATCACTTCCTCAAAATTACTACCCTACAATGTTCATTTATCCATTCTTTCTTTACTACTGAAACTTAGATGGTGCTATTTTCACCATTTTATACACTGACTACCTATTTGTACTAAGAAAAAAATGGGCAGTATTTTTCATTTTCTCATTCCTATGAGAAACTTTCATCCCCATTGTAGCTTTGATATTTGTATCATGGTTTCATGGTATCCATGGTAATTCTTACGGCTTTGTTCTTTTATGTCACTGCTGTTGTCCACTAGATCCACACTCTCTAATCTCCCACTTTTACAAGGACAGATGTTCAGACTGCTTGTGGTTGTTTTGCAGTAAGCACTTTTAGTCACACTTTCCTGTGCTTTGGGGGCAGCTGTACCCCAAGGAGTTCAAGTGCTGTGAAGAGGTGTTCATCCTCAAACCCATGTTCAGGCAATAATTGCACTGGCAGATGTGCACCACTCCCATGCCATACACTACTAGATGAAGTGACTCTTCTTTGGCCACTCTACTGGCTGACTTCCAATGGCATTTAGCCCTCTTGGAAGACAAAATCACAGACTCCCCTTGTTCATTGGAAGGGTTGTCTCCTCCAGGGCCTCCTTTTCTTCTGGGAAAGTCACAGGGTGACAATCTCCTGGAGTACCTGCTGAAATGTAAACACATGGGAAGTGTAAGCTGTGTTGTGGGCATAGCCCCCACAGTGGTGAAGGCTCTCTGCTGCTCTGCTGCATCTGGCTCACCATCCAGCAGTTTATGGTCCTTCAGTTTCTCGGATTGCCTTGATTATTCCCCTGAGAGTATGCTTCAGAGCAATGGGACAATCAGATTCAGAACAAGGACTCTGCAGCCAGCCTGGGTGGGTTTGACTCCTGGCTCTGCCACTTCCAGTTGTATGTTCCAGTGAGTTCTTTAAAACATACTCGTAGCTTGGCTCTCCTGTTTGCAAAATGAGAGAAGCGTTTACCTCATAAAGCTGTGGTGGAAATTAAATGAGGATATATATATATATATATATATATATATATATATATATATATATATATATCAAAGAGTTAAGGTATTCCTTGTGTGGTTGCTGGAAGTAAGAGAAATGCAATGTTCTATCTACTGTATGTCAGCTATTGTTTTACTATTGCTTTAAGAAATGGCTGTGAGCAGAATATCTACCTCTTAGATTGCCAGCTCAGCCCCGGTTCCTACCATCCATGGTATATAGTTGGCACAATGTTAAGCTTAAAAATGAAGCTAGTGATTGAAAGCAATTTAGACAATTTACAGTGTACTGTGAGCCAGACGATGGGAAGGAATTACATCAATGACAGCCAAACTCTTCACATGCAATCAGTTATCTTTTAAAAATGTGCACCTCTACCTAGCATGGAGTAGTTTGTCAGTAGCTACCCTATTACTCAGAATCCTGTGTTCTCTGATAATAATGTGGGATGGAGATGAAGTGATGTCTTACATTCCTGACCTTTATACAAGACGGTGTTTCCAACTTCAGACTATCAACAGTCATGTTTTTCCTTGAATTTTAGGCCTCATTGTGCATGAAGGAGCTGCCGTTTACAGAGTGTTTAAGCGATGGCGAGCTGTTAATTTGCACTGGGATGTGTTAAATTACGACAAAGCCACAGACATTGAAGAAAGCAGCCGAGGAGAGTCTTCCACAAGTAGGACTTTGTGGCTACCATTGTCAGCTCTGAGGAACAGGAACTTGGTCCACCCAACGCAACTAACCTCACCACGGTTTCAGTGTGGCTATGTGCTATTACATCTATTCAATCGGATGAGGGCCCATGAAGATGTATCAGAAGATAACGGCTCTGGGGAGGTGGTGATGAGAGTGACGTCTGTGTGACAGATGTACATAGCAGCAGAGTGTGGAACCCTGCATATTTCGGAATGTAATTGCAATGAATGGCAAAACCATAGCACTTCTAACTGTACATCCATGAACTTTTTAAAATCTATGCTTTTTATATGAACATTTGAATTGCAAATACATTTTTCTGAAAAAAAAAGAGGCTCCTTGTTTGCTTTGTGACGTCACATCTTTTTAAAGTTAGTTACTGAAATTGTCATGAGTCTTTTAACTCTACTTGGTCAAAGTAATAATGAAAGAAACCATTAAGACCTAAGGTATTTTTCTTGCATATTTTAAATATGTGTATCAAAATTTTTGCTTCATGTGCATTTCAGGCACAGCAAAGTGGGTCAGTTCAGAATGCTGCAGGCAGGTTCCAGAGAGCTACAGCTTCCAGGTACTCCACAAAACTTCCTGGGGGCATCTACCCACACCTTCTCTCAATTGGAAAACTTGTAACAGCAAACATCTGTCCCAAGGATTGCGAATTCTAGGCATTTTGGCTTACTTTTCAGTTAGCATAGGGAGTGTCGTGGAGGAAGAAGGGCACTGTGAAAATGGTTACGTTTCTGTCCATGTCAGGTAGACACCCCAGGTACATGTAACCCCGAAAGCTCAACTCACTAAATGCTGCCAGTGCTATAATCATAAAGACACACACACACACACACACACACACACACAAATACCCAGCCTCTTCACATTGACACAGCCTAATATGCTATCATCATTACTTAGTGTCTTGAATTATCTTAATCAGATTTTCCTCCTATAAAAGGCATATACACCTTCCTAACCATCTAAATACAACTCCATTGGCTAAATGAAATTCTGAGGGCTATCTTAACCTACAAGCAGTGAAGATTTTTCTGTTCCTTTGGATAAACCAGATTTTTTTTTTTGAAGAGAAGACAAAAATTTAGCCTTTAACTGCTCAGAAACAGGTTCTAACTAATGGCAGTTGGCAATTATCTATAATTCATCCTTGTAATATAATGATTGACACATATTACAGGGCAATAATGAAATGTGCAAGGAGGCATATTTAGAAATGAGGGTTATGCCTGCTGATAATAAGTTGAAGTTCACAGACAGATCTAAAGGCTTATGAAACAAGACATTCTCTATTCTACTTTATAAAAATAATGTTGATGTCATTGACAACATTATTGTTTGTGTTTATAAGTGTGACTATAATCATGCCATAGAAAATTCACTCCATTTTGCAAATTCTATTTTTTCCAGTTAAAATCCTGCATCACAAACAGTGAAATGGGGAGAGTTTATAGAAATGTGAAGAATTATTCACAAGCCATTTATGGAGGAGGACTCTACCACTATTGGGAGGCAGATCCAGCAAGTGAGGTTACCAGAGTTCTATTTCAAACAGAGGTTGTTTGTTTTGTAGTCAGATTCTATGTGGTGTGGTTCCAGAAGAGGCTCCTGGACAGCACAGCATCTAACGGGGAACAGTTTTGGTTACTGTTGGTATCCCAGTATAGAGCGCTGTGTTACTAAGACGTCATCAATAGATTTTTGGCACATTTTAGACTAACAGTGCTCCAGCATACAGCAAGCTTCCCTTTGAGTCGTGTATATCTGTGAATTTGCATCAACACCCTCACAGGAAAAGGACCCTGGGATAAAAAATTGTCTGCAGGAGTACAGGAGAGAGATTGGCAAGGATGAGAATACCCAGTGTTATGGCAAGCATGACTGTACCCTGCCATGAATCATTGTTTGCTTTCTATGTTTAACCCTTACTATCTTCTCTGATCCCCCCCACAAATACACTCATACATGACACATGCATGCATACTCATACATACATACGTACATGTATATACACACATGAGCACATGTACACACAGAGCCTAAATTAATGTTCGAATAAGAAAATAATCAGAATTTCCACATAATAAATATATCACCCACAAAATAATTTCATGGAAAAAATGTTTGTATATGTGTGAGTGTGTGTATGGGTGTATACGTGTAGGCATATGTGAGTGTGTTAGTATGTGTGAGCATGTATGAGTGTGTGTGAGTGTGTATGAGTGTGTGAGTGCATACATACATGTGTGTAAAGAGAGTTTTGAACTGACTGTTTTAAAATACAGAAAAACCTTAAAACTCTTAGTATCATCTCACAGGTTATTATGACAGAAACAACTTTTTCAATTTCAATATCATAATTCAAACTGAATCTTCAACACAAAAATATAATTAGAAAATGAATTGGAAATATCTTAAATTATTATTTTCAAAGTCACTTGCAGAATGATAAAAGCCCAGAACCTGTAAGCAAGGTGTCTCTTTTGAATGCCTAATTTGTAGCATGATCAAACAGTGTGTTTGTAAGTACCAGACACTGTTAGCAGCATGCACTGGGGCATCTGGAAATGAGAGATGAAGCCCTTTGGCCATGTATCATGCATGGTAGCTCCATGGGACAGGCAGCAACCCTGAGGGGCAGGAAGGTGAAAGAGTTGCCCATGAGGCATCAGGAGAGATCGTCGCTGGGATATTGTAAAACCTGGCTCCTGCAGCCTCAATGGACATCTGAAAATCAGAAGGGAGGCGCAGGGAATGTTCTAGGAGGAAGAGGACATGTTACAAAAGTAGATGTACTGTCTGTAGGGGAATTCAGGGTGCATGCCAAGACATGGTCCCTCTGTACACCGGTGACTAAGAGTATGGAACTGAATGCCACAAGGATTAATGGCAGGACATGAGACTTGGCGAGACTAGTTCTGGGGCACTAGTGTCCTCTCTGCATCCACCACAGTAAGAAACATAAGACAGCAGAGACGTCAGAGCACCATATAGGCCAGCCATGTTTACTTCCTCTCTCCTCAGGAGACATCAGAACCAGAATTCAGGGAAGGAGAGCAGCTCACAGTCTCATGAAATAGAAGAGAGCTTCTTCATTATTAAGAGCTCCTCAAACACTTCAGAGTAATTATGTTTTGTCATTCAATATTTCTTTAATATAAAATTTAATTTTTTTACTCTCTGTATTGAGCCAACTAAATGTAATCCAGAATAGCGATTGGACTATAACTCATTGGCAAAGTTTTTCCCCAAGCCTTGTGTTCTCTCATTAGTAACACACATTGGAAGGCGGATAGGGTTTGGGGTAGGGAGTGGAAGGGGAAGGAGGTGATGGAGGAAGGGTAGGGAGGGAAGGAGGGACCAACAGAGTTCAGGAGAAAAACTGAGGGGATATAAATGTTAAAAGGCAAAGGATGGAGTGAGCTGCTTCTGAGTGAAAGACCTGAAGAGTTACTGAACATGACTAAAAAGTAAGATGAAGACCAGCAAGGCATCCACAGAGGTAAGCAGTAAGCAGACCCTTGGTGCTTTGGGCAGAAAGAGATTCCAGTAAAATTTCAGGTGGGAGAAAAACCCACGGACTCACTATGAAAGACTGTGCTAAGCAGAAGGCAGAGGTTTTCTCAAGGCTGGGCTACCGTCTCCTTCTCCTCTTGGTCTCCTTCCTACAGTTCCTTTCGCCTATTTCTTCACTTCTTAAGAGATCTCTGTAAGCTTGTGTAAAGCAGTTTAGGAAAGGAGCCAGAATGCCTAGAGGGACTGAGAAATGAAGATTGCAGAACCTTCGGGAGATGCTCTTTAAATATAGGCTTCCTGCAGAGGGCCAAGAAGAAAGGACCTCCTGTGTGCACTTAAGCTTCAATTCCAATAGGAAGCAAAAGTAGAGACAATTAAAATGTAGCTTCATGAAAGCAAATCAAGGTTCCTTTACCCGATGCTTCCCATTTCCTCTTCTCTTTTCCTAGTCTGTTATTAAATTCCTTAAGTGTTTTATGTATGCTTATGTTTTGATTAACCCTACCCTCACTTTTATATTTAATCTCTCCCCTAATCCCCATACCACTAATCCATCCCAACTTCATATGGTCTTTGTTTTAAAAACCCACGGATTCTGCTTTGTGCTATCTAGATGTGCATATATGTAGGCCCACCTACTAGAACACAGGTAGCCTCCTAGGGGCTGTATCCCTGAAGAGAACTGACTCTGCCTCTCCCTGGAGGCATCAGGTGCTAGAAGCGCTTCAGCTAGGGATGGGACTTCATGACTCCTTAGGTCACCCAGTCTGGATTTTGTTTGGCTTGATCTTGCACAAACTTCTTGCCTGCAGTAAGAGACAAGGCATCTGACACTCTAGACAAACCAAACCCCTTCCCCTTTGGAACCCCGACACCCCACTCCCATTGCCCCTATGTTTAGACCTCAAAAGTTGGATGCCGTTTCTTGTTACTCCATTTCTTTACATCCACATTCAAACACTCAGCTGATTCTTTAATGTTCTCCTCAGATCTCATCACTGAAGAACACCTCCCTTGCTGGTCTAAGCTTCGATCTTCTCTAGTGGAGATTGTTACAAGAGTTCCCAAAGGCCAATTGGACCAGGGTGACTTACTTCCTCCAAAAATTAATAATCACGTAGGACATCAAAATGTGACTGGACTTCAAAATAGTGTTTAATACAGCTTACTAGTTAAAATGAAGACAGAATTCACAAGGAAATCCCTCAATGCCACAACCCACATCTTTGTCTGGTCACATGAAGCCATGCAGAGTCGCAGACATACACAGAATTACTCCATGTAATTATGGAGACATAGTCTGGAATGATGTTCCTCCAAACCAGAGAACGTTTACACTATTAACAGCTCATACCAGAAAGAGTCAAGGAAGTGACATAATGTTTTCTGAGTGATTCAGATCAAATGAGGCCCCAGTAATTCCCTGACTAGGACTCCTGTCGTCCAGCACTGAGACAGTGAACTTGTAAGGTTTTAAGTCCCTGACTAGGACTCCTGTCGTCCAGCACTGAGACAGTGAACTTGTAAGGTTTTAAGTCCCTGACTAGGACTCCTGTCGTCCAGCACTGAGACAGTGAACTTGTAAGGTTTTAAGTCCCTGACTAGGACTCGTGTCCTCCAGCACTGAGACAGTGAACTTGTAAGGTTTTAAGTCCCTGACTAGGACTCGTGTCCTCCAGCACTGAGACAGTGAACTTGTAAGGTTTTAAGTCCCTGACTAGGACTCGTGTCCTCCAGCACTGAGACAGTGAACTTGTAAGGTTTTAACTCCCTGACTAGGACTCGTGTCCTCCAGCACTGAGACAGTGAACTTGTAAGGTTTTAAGTCCCATAGGTTTTGCTACTTTCTTAAAACAGCTTCAGGAAACCAATACACTCCTCTTTCTACCCAACTTCCTAGTAAACTGAGCAGCAGAGAAATCATTTCAGAATGGAAATAGAGCACACTACTCTGTCACACAAATTTCTCTATTTAGGGCCCATCCCACTGAGAAGGTAGTCACTGTCCTTATAAAATCCCATGAGGACCTGCTCCTGGTGGTACCTTCCCCCTCATCCCCACTATCCTTTCTCCTTGCTCCACCTGGTTTTTCTGGATTTCAAACCTGTCAAGAGCATCCCTGCTTTAGGATTCTGTGCTGTGTAGATGAAGCCCAGTACACCCTTTCCCATGTGTCCCCAGAGTATCATATTGTTGCATCTTGTCATGAATTCCTCTCAGACCTCTGTAAAAATGGAACCGTGTGCTCTCTCTCTGCTTTCGTTTCCTCAGAGAATACTAGCCAATGAGTATAATCTATACCTATCTGTTTCTTACTACTGTTCTTTTGCTAAAGCACAAACTCCATGAGCCGGGGCTGTATTTCATTTACTGCGGCTCCCAAGATGCTTAGAAGAAGGAAAGGTATGAGATGGATTTAACTTCTTATTAAACTGGGGGTGTTGGTGGGGATGGTGCTTAATGATTGAACCCATTAGAAAAAAGTGCATGGTGTGTAGGGATCGGAGGGATTATCAGAAGTTCAAACATAAATTGAAGAAGAGAAAATACAGGAGACTGTGAAATAAAGGATCGCCTAGAGTCAAGGTAAGAGTTAATATCATGGACTAAGGATTCATGAGGGGATCAAATGGTGTATGTCTATGCTTTGGATTAAGCATAAACTCTTACATAGAGTAGGTTACGAAATACAAAATGTCCCTGATTGGCCTGATTATACCATTAAACACATATCCTTAAAAATAATGAAGTTATGTGGACAACTAAATCAAAGTAAATCAGCATAATCTACTCACTAGGAGACTGAAGAACAGGCACCTACCACTGGCCAGGCTGAACCATCTTTGTTACACCATCCCTTCACTTTCACACTTGTGTTATCTTCATTTCCTTCTCCACCTCTCCCCTTTCTCCAGCCCCCCCCTTTCTTCAACACCAACACCACCATTACAAGCACATACAAATCACAATTCCTTGGTTACCTCCACAAAGTCTTTTTGACTGCTATCATTTCAGAAACAAGGAAAAATATGTATAGGATATGTTATAAATACCCACAGGATCTAAAATAAAGTCATGGCCTTTAGGAATACATTAAGATAAGTCTGTCTACAAGTTCCTAGTTAATATGATAAAAATTACTATATGTAAGGATGATATCCTCAAAGAATTAAATTATTTTATCCCTATATTTTTATATTTAACATTTATCTATTGCAAAGTGTGTGTGTGTGTGTGTGTGTGTGTGTGTGTGTGTGTGTGTGTGTGTGTGCATAGATAGGTAGAGAGAGAGGGGGGAGAGAGAGATGGAGAGAGAAAGAGAGATTTGGGTCCCACTTCTCAGTTTAATAAGTTGTTCTTTTAAATATTCTTTTGCCCAATTAAGTAACTCAGCTGCCAAGGACTTTCACGCACTTGATTGGCCATTCTTATTTCACAACAGATTTGATTTCCCATACTTTATAGATTCCAGCATAGTCAACACCAGGGGAAAATAAAAGTATAGTAATAAAATAGATTCAAAACCAAACAAAATATTACCTACTGCAGAAAATTTACAAATATTCTTGAAGAAGAAGAGATATTTTATTATGCTTTATATCTTCCCATGGAAATTAGAAATGGGGAAAACCATTATTTAGTAGTTCAATAAATTATTTTTCCAAGTTATAGGTTATTCCCCTTGAAATTTGCAAAAATTTTCTTAAAGTATTTCAACAATTTCAACATCGAAGTCCGAAGTTTCTTGTCAGCATCTAAGTGCAGAGCACCCTTTACCCATTTAGGAAGAAACAGCCATCCTTGGAGACAAGGGAGATGCTAAATGGCAGAAGGATGACCTGGGAGAAAGTGCAGCATCCTTACTCACTGAGTCACACTTTGATGCTTAATTGCATCTGAGAGAATTAAGAGGAAAGGAATTCTAACTGCAGTTTTTGTTTCTCACACAGGACAATTTACGTCAACATTTGTTCCATCGGAAATCATCAGGCACATGAACACTTTACATCAATGTCCTTCCAAATAAAAGGAAATTAAATTTACAGACAGAAGTTCAAGTTGAAAATGTCCTTCTAGTCTATTCTTTTACAAAAAAAAAAAAAAAAAAAAAAACCACTCAAAAATATCATTTAGATCCATCTCATTCTGTCACTGGAAGATATAAGTTCAATCAAGATGTTAAGTTAAAATTTTCTCTTGGACCTTATGATACAAGTCCTTTGTGTTTGAGAAAATTAGTATTAGAACACTTATTTTCAATTATAGTTAGAGATGCTCCTTTCATATATAATGACTTTAAGGACTCATGTGTGGATGTGCTTGAAAGTACATAACTAGAACTCAAGTAAATGGGTCTGTGTCTTGCTTGGAAGACTGGTGAGTAATGGCAACTGTCAGTGGGGCTGTACTTGAAGGTTCTGTGGATCCTCAGACACTGCTCTCAAGATATAATCAAGGACTAGTTCTTTTACAATGAATCTCCGAAGTGTGAGATTACAATGTTCTATAGGATAGAAAAGCAATCATTATCTCTAATCATGTTCACTTTTATAGATGGTCTCCGCCAGAAGAATAAAGGTTCTTAGTGAGGGAGAAGAGGAAAGATCATAGCTATTTGTCACTATCTGCAGAAATGTCACCATCAGAGTAAAAGATTGGAATTGTGCTCAAAGTTTTATTCTCCAAATGTCTGGTGTCTGCTTTGTGCTTCTAGTCATTGAGCCAAATCTAATTCTCATCCATCCTCCTTACCCTTTAGAGCCGCCTTGAATCAATTCTGGATCTCTTTAGAGGTGTGCCGAAAGTCTGGATTCTCTCCCAGCTTTATGAACTCAGTCCAAGCTGACAGTATTAAATTCCATCAGTACTCAAGACTGAAAAATCTGACACAGTGATTTTACATGTTTGTGAGGTGCAGGGCAACAGTTTGATGTATGCATATAATACTCACTGATGAATTTATTTCTAGCTCCATAAACATTTATCATATTTGGGGGAAATTTTCAAACTTGTCTCTTTTAGTACTTTATAGATGGTGTAATAAATTGTTGTCAAATATTGTTGGCCTCTTATGTCGTAGAATATTAGACTATCAGACTTACTCTTCCCATCAAAGTGTACTTTGGGACTCATTACTCAAGTCCCCCCTCTATCCTTCTCCTCCACCATGTTATAAAGATTATGATTATTCTACTCAATATTTCTATGAGGTCCACCTTAATTTCACATATAATTGAGGATGGGCCAGGTGATTTTCTGTGTGGCTCATTTCTTTTTTAACATTTTACCAATTTTTTTGTGCACTACACATCATGTACCCCAGTCCTGCTTATCTCCCAATCCCTTTGCATCCACCCTTTGCTCTTGCAATCTCATCCCAAAATAAAACACATATGCAAACAATAACAGCAAAACAGAAAACATCTCACCATGGAAGCTGTAGTATGTCACAATGTGTCTCACAAGAAATCCCACTGTTCACACACCTTCACTTGCCAATGTTCCCTGCAAGGAGTCATTAACCTAGTTTGAGATCTCTGGCTTCTGTGATCCCATCAATATTAGATCCTCATCTGGACTCCTTCTGGTTATCCTGTTCTTGCCCTGTGTCATGGAGATTCCACAGCTTTGGAACAGTCTGACTGGCCCTTTCATGAGTCCCAACTATTTGCAGATGATACAGATTTTAGGGTGGGCCAACTTAGAGCCTGGGATCTGGGCCTTGGTGCTAGCAGAACTGGTCAGTGCACTAGATCTTCCCTTATCTGCACCTCAGGGTGAGCTCTCCAGCACTGCTCTGGGGATGCCACCTGATGAGGTGCTGCCATCAGGAGGAGGCAGGGTCAGCTCTCCCACATTCACACCCTCAGGGCTGGCTCATCCATACCCCTGTGTGACTCATTACTTTAAAACACAGTTTTCTCCAGTGACATCCATGTAGCCACAAATAGTATGACTTCATTCTTTCATTTTTAATTTTATTTTAACTACAAATATAATTACATCTTTTCCCTATTTATCTCCTCTCTCTAAACTGTCTCACCCCCAAGCTCCCTCTCAAAATTAATGATTTCTTTTTCTTTAATTGCAGTTGTTGCATTAACACACACATTGATATCTCTATCATCTATCTATCTATCTATCTATCTATCTATCTATCTATCTATCTATCTATCTGCATATATAAACTGTGTGTGTGTAATGACTATTTTTTGTTTGTTTGTTTGTTTGTTTGTTTGTGCCAACTTGACACAAGCTGGAGTTATCACAAAGAAAGGAGCCTCCCTTGAGGAAATGCCTCCATGAGATCCAGCTGTAAGGCATTTTTCTCAGTTAGTGATCAGGAGTGGGAGGGCCCACTGTGGGTAGTAGTGGAGGGCCCAAGGCTGGTAGTCCTGGGTTCTATAAGAAAGCAAGCTGAACAAGCCAGGGGAAGCAAGCCAGTAAGTAAAATCTCTCCATGGCCTCTGCATCAGCCCCTGATTCCTGACCTGCTTGAGTTCCAGTCCTGATTTCCTTTGGTGATGAACAGCAGTGTGGAAGCTGAATAAACCCTTTCCTCCCCAGCTAGCTTCTTGGTCATGTTTGTGCAGGAATAGAAACCCTGACTAAGGTCAATAAAGTTTTAGTGAACAAGCGCTTCCCCCTCCCGCCCCCACCCCCCACCCCAGCAAGATGGCAGAGTATGACTTGACGACTCGCATTGCACACCTGGTCTTTCCGCTTCTTGAGTTTCTCTCTGTGAAAGAGATTTATAATGAAAAAGAATTATTACAAGGAAAATTAGATCTTCTTAGTGATACCAATATGGTGGATGTTTACAAAAACCTTTATTCTGATGATATCCCTCATGCCTTGAGAGAAAAAAGAAACACAGTTGTTGTGCAGCTGAAACTGCTCCAGGCAGAAACAGAGCCAACTGTGAAGATGTTTGAAGATCCAGAAACTCCAAGGCGGGTGCAGCCAACCAGGGATGGCAGGATGTTATCCGACTACCTGGCAGACAAACATGGGTTTAGGCAAGAGTACTTAGATACACTCTACAGATACGCAAAATTCCAGTATGAATGTGGAAATTACTCTGGAGCCGCAGAGTATCTTTACTTCTTTAGAGTTTTGGTCCCAGCAACAGATAGAAATGCTTTAAGTTCACTCTGAGGGAAACTGGCCTCTGAAATCTTAATGCAGAATTGGGATGGAGCCATGGAAGACCTTACGCGATTAAAAGAGACCATAGACAATAATTCTGTGAGTTCTCCACTCCAGTCTCTTTAGCAGCGAACATGGCTCATTCATTGGTCTCTATTTTTTTTCAACCATCCAAAGGGCTGTGATAATATTATTGATCTCTTCCTTTACCAACCACAGTACCTTAATGCAATTCAGACAATGTGTCCACATATTCTCTGCTATTTGGCCACTGCCGTCATAACCAACAAAGATGTGCGGAAACGCAGGCAGGTGCTGAAAGATCTGGTGAAAGTGATTCAACAGGATTCTTGCACATATAAAGACCCAATTACAGAATTTGTTGAATGCCTATATGTTAACTTTGATTTTGATGGGGCTCAGAAAAAGCTGAGAGAATGTGTGTCACTGTTTGTGAATGACTTCTTCCTGGTAGCGTGTCTTGAGGACTTCATTGAGAATGCCTGTCTCTTCATATTTGAGACTTTTTGTCGTATCCACCAGTGCATCAGCATTAATATGTTAGCAGACAAACTGAATATGACTCCAGAAGAAGCTGAAATATGGATTGTGAATTTCATTAGAAATTCGAGGTTGGGTGCCAAGATTGATTCTAAACTAGGTCATGTGGTAATGGGCAACAATGCAGTCTCACCCACCAGCAAGTGATTGAAAAGACTAAAAGGCTTTCTTTTAGAAGCCAAATGTTGGCCATGAATATCGAAAAGAAACGTAATCAGAATAGTAGATCAGAGGCTCCCAAATGGGCAAGCCAAGATTCTGGCTTCTATTAAAGGATTATAAAGAAAAGAGGAAAAAGAAATAAGTGAAAGACACAGTAGCCATTGTGTATAAAGGATGACATACATTTTTAGAAGCAATTAACATGTTTGCTACAAATTTTGGAGAATTTGAATAAAATTGGCTATGATTCATTAAAAAAAAAAAAAAAGAAACCCTAAGACTGTGTGTGTGTGTGTGTGTGTATGTGTGTGTGTGTATGTGTATGTGTGTGTATGTGTGTATGTGTGTGTGTGTATGTGTGTGTATGTGTGTGTGTATGTGTATGTGTGTGTATGTGTGTGTGTATGTGTGTGTATGTGTGTGTATATGTGTGTGAATGTGTGTATGTGTGTGTGTATGTGTATGTGTGTATGTGTGTGTGTATGTGTGTGTGTGTTTATGTGTGTGTATGTGTGTGTGTGTTTATGTGTGTATGTGTATGTGTGTGTGTATGTGTATGTGTGTATGTGTGTGTGTGTATGTGTGTGTATGTGTGTGTTTATGTGTATGTGTGTATGTGTGTGTGTATGTGTGTATGTATGTGTGTGTATGTGTGTATGTGTGTGTGTATGTGTGTGTGTGTGTGTGTGTGTGTGTGTGTGTGTGTGTATTATCCATAGATACTACTAGGTCAGTTTAGTGTTGCTCATATGATTTTAGGTCTGGCCATTTGTTATTGGATAACCAATTTGGGGGGTTCACTCATGAGGAAGACTACCTTTCCCTTAGTAGTCATTAGTTACCCATGGCTTGTCATCTTGGGGTGGTATCCCATCACATGCCTCCCATCCATACTGGCCGTCACGTAAGTCGAATTGTTATTGCTCAGGTCTTATTTGGGTAGCCATATTGTTGATATTGCAATGGATACACACATATTTTAGCAAATACATATAGTAGAAGGTAAGTTTCTGTACAAGTTTTTGAGGGTGTTATGAGTCATTAATTTCTCCTTTTTACTCTCTCCTATACCCTGTCCTTCTCTCCTCCCAAATCTCACTCCAGCTCACCTATTAACCCTGTTCACTGCTGTTTTTTTTTTTAATCTTCCTGCCCTTTAAAGCCAACTACAAAGACCCTGTAGTCATTCCCTGACATCCAAGAATATTTCAAATTAACTACATGAATCTACAGATTGAAACAATGTGCCCCAAATGAGAGGAAAGATCTGACATGTGTCTTGCTGAATCTGGATTACCTCACTCAGAATGATTATTCCTAGCTCCACCTATTTATCCGTCAATTTAACAATTCTCTTTTCAATAGCTAATATTACACTGTATGAATATACTACAATTTCACTATCCATTCATCAGTTGAACATGTAAGCTATGTCCATTTCCTCGATATTTTCAATAGAAAATATTCACTCTTTCACTTCACCAGACAAGCCTCTTGCTAGGTCAGCCATTCTTCATCACAAAGCAAAGCATTCTTATTTTGCATTAAGCCACCTTTCAAAGCTGGGATTTTAGCTGGGAAGCAGAGTTCTGGTTCAATCCATTGTATTGGTGTTTGTTTCCTGACACAAACTAGGAGTGCAATTCACTTCCATTCTGAGTGTGGGGAGCTCTGGAGCATCAGGGCTTGGCTGACACTCAGCTTGCTGCATAGTAACACTTAGCTGGAAGCTCATGAATGATGTCCATGCCATTTGATTGGTTTCAGGACCCCAGCAACGGTCTTTATAATCACCCTTTAATGAGTATTACTGGGAAGAAGGCAAATAGAAGAAGAGTATCATGTAATACAATATGAGTAGTAATAGGCTATATGGAGAGAGTCTCTTCTTCTCCATCTTCCTCCTATATACTCACTCATATATACATGCACACACACACACACACTCACACATATACATATATACACTCATATACTTACATATATATGCACACACACATGAACACACATTTACATGCATATACACTCATTTTTCCATGCACACATGCTCACATTTACATGCACACACACATTTATATGGACACACTCACATTTACATGCACACACACTCACACTTACATGCATACACACTCACATTTCCATGCACATACACACTCACATGTGTACACACGTTTACATTCACCCACACTCACATTTACCAGCACACACACTCACACTCACATGCATACACACATTCACAATCACACACACTCACATTTACCAGCACACACACTCACACACACTCATATTTATATGTATACACACATTTACATGCATGCACACATTTACATGCACATACACTCATATTTATATGCACACACACTCACATATCCATGCACACACACACTCACATGCATACACCACTCCAAAATTAGTCTAACCACTCCAAATTTAGTTTAAAAGAGAAGTCATGCATCATAATCATCATAAAATGTTCTCAGAGTACTCAACTGAGTGGAGCAGAGCTATGGACAGTGGATCTCTGCACTCACCTTGTAGTCCTGTTCCTGCTGGGGTTGATGTATTAGATGCTTCACAAACACACAATGTACACGTGTGAGAGTGCCCCACCCCAAAACTAAAAAGCATGAGAATTAAAACCATTTGACCAAGTAAGACCAAAATGCAGGAAGCTTTGCTTTCTGTGTTGCTTAATACTTCAGCACTCTGGACACTCTTTAGTGACTATGGACGCTCTGCCTTTAGATCACAGGTAGAGCAAACCATTCCAAAAATGATGCAGAGAGACTCCATCTGGAATCAATTGTTTAAAATGTTCAACAAAACCTTCCTTCTCTTTGGAATGTTCCAGCCCCGTAAATAGAATTAAGATTAAAATAACTCTCCAATATCTGTTGGCTGGAAAGTAAGGGGGAAAGGATGTTCCAACATAAAGAATTTCTGCAAAATATTCTTGTATATTATGTGGTTTGTCCATGTGGTTCTTTCTAACCTTGTACCATTTTTTTTTTTGTAAAGTGGGTCCCTACCTTGCATGGGATTAGCAGTTCATTTCTTTTTTAAATAGAGTAATATTTATGTAATATTTATCCTCAGAGAGAACAGACAGCACCAGAAGGTACAAATGGAAAAATCAGTCATCAGGTGGGCATCTAAGTGTCACCTCAGCATCAGCATCAGCATCAGCATCAGCCTCAGCCTCAGCCTCAGCCTCAGCCTCAGCCTCAGCCTCAGCCTCAGCCTCAGCCTCAGCCTCAGCCTGGTGCTTTATGTAACACAGGAAAATGAAAAATTAGACCAAAAGAGCCATTACTTTTGGAGGGCATGGGAGGAGTTTAGGATTGAAAGAAAGAGAATGATATAATACAGCACTCCTGTATGAGAGTCTAAAAAATCATTCACTATAGATAAAAGAAAATAAATCAAATGCATTCTTTTTCTTCACAGATTGGGCCCATAAGGCTCCTATAGGTTGAATTTCCAGAAGTGGTTTGTCAGAACCACCTTTGAGTTCCATTGGGTACAAACTAGAATGTTAATAATGGGCCAGGAAGTGATTTTTCAAGGCACCAAAAAAAAAATACACTTCCTATTGTCAAGTAGCTGTTACTATTTGCAACTAGCAGGTTCACATCTCCTCAAGTTTCTTTTTATTCAACCTAATTGGAAACAACTAGATCTAGTTTTATTCTCTGCCTGGCCAATCTGCAATTAGATTTCCTGTGCCCTTCAGATGGTGTGACCTGCTCTTACTAGCCCCCAGTGGGCCCTCTCCCATGGGCAAGCAGTGTGTCCGACTTTTTTTTTTTTTTAAACCACCACACAAGTGGAAAGAAGGTTTGAGTCTGACAATGCCTACCTGGTTCTTCTTCCATTTCTCATTTTTGAGACATGCAATATTTTGACTTGCTATGGATTATCTATGTTTTAGTTCAATGTTATACCCTTGTATGGTGTGGACAAGTAGACAAGAGGATCTGTTTTTAAGGAAAAGCTTCCAAATATCACAAAGGATTATAGAAAAATCCACTCACAAAGGAAGGACAAGAATGTTTCCATTCTCCTGGTTGCTAACTCAGAATGTTCGTTCTGAGGCAGAATCAAACCTGGTTCTACTGTATCATAAGGTAATAGCATAAAGGTATTTGAGACCATTCTCTGCCTCTTCCCTTCTCCATTATCTCAGGTAGATGTGAGAGTTGAGTCATGACTGCTTTTATAGACAGAAATGGACATGATTCCCATGTTAATTCAATTTAACTCCAAAACCTCTTTCCAGATCAGTGACATAATATCCATTTCTGAATGGTCATTATAATATCACAGACGGATGTTTCACTACCTTTTTCCCCCCTTTATTTATGTCATTCTGATTTTAGACTAAGAAACACCAAAGCCTTCTTTAGCTGTTTCATAGATAATGAGGGCACCACTTTAAATCCTCCCATCCCTAATTATTCCTGTGGTAATACAAGAACCATGGATAGTAGGCAACCCTGCACTCTTGAGGCAGCATCATTTCTGGACCCCTGTTGTTTAGCAATTCCCAATTTTATTCTCTGAATGCAAAGAAGCTTCAGGTGGTACCCTGTCTCTTTTGTTGTTTGTTTGCATGTTTAAGTAACAGCAACACATCCCTTTCAGGGTGATGCTCTTTAGAAAGAGTTGCAAGCTGAGAGATCTTCAGTGGCATGTACAGAATCTGATCTGGAGAAGCCAACTCCCATTATACAGTCATTTGGGCTAAGCTGCCAGGCAGATTGCCCACCCACTGTCCCCCACCAACCCCCACTCACAAATCTATCTGCTTCATCTTTCTGGCAGCTATGGTGACTGTAAGGACGGCAGCGAGGTGCTTCTTACTCTGTCTCGGGTTGCACATGAAAGCCATGGTCTGGAACAATCTTGTCTTAGCCAAGAACTTGTCATTTTCACAGAAGGTGTTCCTGACATTGGTCATTTGTTCCCACTGACCATAGCATTCCTAACCTATAAAAGCTGCTAAATCAGATGGCACATAAAATGATCTTGGAACAGATCCTATGACTTTGTTTTTCTATTGGTTTCTCTAGAGTGTGAACACTGAAATCCAAGATCTCTAAATATCACTCTGTCAAAGTAGCAAGAATTAGCATTACTTATACTATGTTTCATTTACTTATCCTAAAATATATGTAGTGAACTCCTATTATGGATCTACGTAAGACAGATACATAAATGACAATAATGAAGACATTGGGAAGTCAGGGGTTCAGTACTATTCAAAAAGTAGGTGTGGCCTTGAAATACTAAAAATAGGGATTTGGGGCACTTAGTAGATGGGAACTGGCCAAGTATTAGCAGGGTAAGCAGGACATAAAGAGGATCTTTATATCCAATGCTGCATCATGGGTTGTGAATAACTCATGCAGCAGGCATGCTGGGTTTTTATTTTTTTATCAATCTGATGCTATATTAAAGTTAACTTAAAGTCTCTCGATGTACCTTTGTCCTCCTGTGACTCATTCTTCAGAGAAATAACACACCTCATATCAGGAGGAGGCACAGTATACCTGGAAGGAACAGGAACAGTTGAGTCAGCCTGCTTGGGTCCTTGTCTAGAGCCTGCTTGTTGGCTGTATGACTTTGTGTGAATTACTTCACTGTGACTTGAGATTTATTTTTTTATCTTTAAGTTGACATTATCATGTACATCATTGGGATGGAATGGGTATTAACAAAATCAATACACCAGAAATCATTTACACAGTGCCTAGAATATGATGAGCCTTCAAAACTGTTAGCTACCGTTATAACAACATGAAGGCAGATACAAAGCACTTTATGGCTAACAATGGGTTTGGAACTATGGAAGGTTTGGTTGCACAACTTTTTCTAGGAGTCTAGCTGGGAGTTGCACTGGTGGGTATAACTAGATGTTATGGACTCTAGATGCAAAGCAGTTAATGCCTGGGCTTGCTCTGCTCAGACAAGTGTTCATTCTTACCTGATGCTCCCTGTCAACCCTTTTCACTGTAAAAAAAATACATGAGGTCCTGTCTTCCTGCTGGAGGTGGGCTCTATAGGTTCCCTCTCTCTACTGTCAGGCATTTCATTAAAGGTCCCTCCCTATGAATCCTGGGAGTCTCTCACCTCCCAAGTCTCTGGAGGATTCCCCCAACCTCCTATTTCCTGAGGTTGCCTGTTTCCATTCTTTCTGTTGGCCCTCAAGGCTTCTGTCCTTTTTCCTCACCCAATTATCAAATCAGGTTCCCTTCTACCTCCCACTGCCACGCTCCACCCTGTCCATGTTCCCTCCCAAGTCTCTCCCTCCCTCCCCACTTGTGATTGCTTTCTTCTATCATCCAAGTGGGACTGAGGCATCCTCACTTGGGCACATCAGCTTGTTGAGCCTTTTGAATTCTGTGGACTGTATCTTGGGTATTCTGAATGAGTTTTTTTTGTTGTTGTTGTTTGTTTGTTTTTTTGTTTTTGTTTTTTTTTGTTTTGTTTTTGCTAATATCCAATTATTAGTGAGTGCATACCATTCATGTCCTTTTGGGTCTGAGTCACCTCACTCAGGATGATATTTTCTAGTTCCATCCATTTGCCTGCAAACTCAGAATGTCCTCATTCTTAATAGCTGAGTAGTATTCCATTTTATAAATGAACCACATTTTCTGTATCCATTCTTCTGTCATGGGACATCTAGGTTGTTTCTAGATTCTGGCTATCACAAATAAGGCCTCTATGAACATACTGGAACATGTACTCCTGTGGCATGGTGAGGCATCTTTTGGATATATTCCCAATAGCTGGGTCTTCAGGTAGGTCTATTTCCAATTTTCTGAGGAACCGCCAGACTGATTTCCAGAGTGGCTGTACCAGTTTGCAATTTCACCAGCAATGAAAGAGTGTTCCTCTTTTTCCACATCCTCTCCAACATGTGTTGTCACTTGAGCTTTTGATCTTAGCCATTTTGACTAGTGTAAGGTGGAATCTCAGAGTCGTTTTGATTTGCATTTCGCTGATCACTACGGACTTTGAACATTTCTTTAGGTGTTTCTCAGATATTTGAGATTACTCACCTCCAGCAGGAAGACATCAAGTGAGCGATGGGGTTATCATCCCACAGTCACACCTCTGACCCATAGTTGTTCCTGTCTTAAAGAATTATAGGGGTGGAAATGGAGAGGAGCCTGAGGAAAAGAACGTCTAGAGACAGGCCCAAAGTGGGATTCAGCTCAAGGGGAGGTCCCAAGGCCTGAGACTATTACTGAGGCTATGGAATGCTCACAAAAAGGGATTTTTCATGACTGACCTACTAAAGACACAACAAGCAGCTGAAAGAGTCAGATGCAGATATTTGCACCCAACCAATGGACAGAAGCAGCTGACCCCTGTTGTTGAATTAGGAGAAAGCTGGAAGAAGCTGAGGAGGAGGGTGACCCTGTAGGAGAACCAGCAGTCTCAATTAACCTGGACCTCCAAGATCTCTCAGATACTGAACCACTAACCAGGCAGCAGACACCAGCTGATATGAGACCCCTAACACACATATAGTAGAGGACTGCTGGGTCTGTGTTCATTCAGAGATGATGCACCTAACCCTCAAGAGACTGGAGGCCCCAGGGAGTTTAGAGGTCAGGTGGGGTGGGGAGTGGGGGCATCCACATGGAGATGGGGTGGGATTGGGAGGAGGTGTGGGATGTGGAGCAGTCGGAGGGTGGATAGGGAGGGGCAGGGAATGGAATATGGATTGTAAAAAAATGAACTACAAATAAAATTAAATTTCAAAAAATATATAAGAATGTCAGCTTTTCCAGCTTCAGGAGATCTGGTCCATGAGTCCAGGCACTTGTCTCCACTGTTCTTCAACCTGTGGTGATAGAGAGTGATAGGGTTAAGCATCTCATCTCAGGCTAGCTGCAGAGGAGAAAGGGGAGCAGTGGGAGGGAGGGAGAGTGGGATGAAGGGAGACAGACAGGCATACACACAGAGAGAGGGACAGACAGATACAGAGAGACAGAGAAAGAAACAGACAGACAGACAGAGGCAGACAGAGACAGACAGAGCCACAGAGGCAGAAAGAGATAAAGTCAGAGAGAGGAACAAAGACAGAAACAGAGAGACAGGAAGACAGAAAATGAATTACCACTAGGGTGGTCGGTGCCAAAGAACAAAATATTTTTTTCAAGGTAGGACCCCCTTCCTCCTTCCTCCTTCCTCCTTTCTCCTTTCTCCTTCCTCTTTCCTCCTTCCTCCTTCCTCCTTCCTCCTTCTTCCTTCCTCCTTCCTCCTTGCTTACTTACCCATCTCTATTTTTCTGCCATCTCCAAAGTGTCTATTAATATAAAAATACCCTTTGATTAAACCATCCATGAGGTTGTTAACCACTGAAAAAACATCTCCAACTCTGGAACCTTGCCTCTTAGGCTTTCTCTGGGAATTCTCCTGATTCCAGCCTCCACTCCTATTCAATCAGATTAAATTTTAGCATTCTTGAGCTCCACACAAACAGTAATTTTAGTTACCTCCCAGCTACATGGTAATAGTTGAGGTCATGGATACTTTTGGCAGGGGAGAGGAGGTATGGGGGTGAGGGGTGTAGGCTTCATTGAAATCATGACAGAGTTGGGGACTTGAAAATATGTAATCAGAATAGGGAAAATGTACAGTCTTTGTTTTCTAGCTCGTATTTGATCCCAATTTTAGTATCTGAGTAGGTTTAATTTCTTTTTTCTTCTCTGCTAGTTCCTTTTTCCCTGTGATGTCTCATTACTCAGTAACAAGAAAACAGATAAATAACCAGGACCTTCAGTACAACCTCCTAAGTCCAAACATCACTGTAGTTACTCAGGCCTTGGTTCCAGCAAGATCAAATGGTAATGTCTCATCAAGTGT
The DNA here is from genome assembly GCA_902729485.2 of Mus minutoides. Taxonomy (NCBI): domain Eukaryota; kingdom Metazoa; phylum Chordata; class Mammalia; order Rodentia; family Muridae; genus Mus; species Mus minutoides. The sequence goes on from CACVCL010017178.1 coordinate 74,867, forward strand.
GTGTGGGTCGAGAGCGGTACTTGAGTTCCCATTTTCTATGGAGCTCAATTTTTCTCCCTGCACTCTTCCATCTCTATGATTGCCTCTATTTATGCATTGTATATCTACCAATCAAAGCAATATATCTCCAGATTAAAGAAAGGATGATCAGAATGTTTGAAGAGACCTGGACTTTGGGAACCAAGACAGTTTGGAAAGCATGGGGAAAGAGGAACATAAGAAAATATATTCTTGAGCAAGGACCAGGCAGATCATTTCACTTAACCTTGCCCACACCTTAAGCCAGGTCATAACTATTTCAGAGGCAGAAAGATGAGGCTCAGACAAATTACCTCAGCACACACAGCTAAGTAGCTGCACACTGGTCCTAGTATAGCTACCTAACAAGTTATGAAATGCTTCCAGGTGAAAATATGTTTAACCAATCATAAGAGACATAAAGAGGTAGCTATAGATGCATGAAATCCTCATGGTTCCCACAGATACTGGTCAAAATTAAGCCCTTAGACCAGGAATTCCACATTTCTCAGTCTGAAGTATACATCCTCTTTTTCTGCAAGAATCCCCCCCACCCACTACTTCCTCCTAGACAAGCTTCCTTCTGTCTAAAGACAGAACCCCTTGCATATCCACACATTCATGGTTTCTGTGATCTAGCAATCCTATCTGTATAATCCTTCCTTTGTCTCTGGAATGCCTTTCTGCGACACAAGACTCCCAGAAGCTCCTGAAAGATAGTTCTTTTTAAAAAAATTTTTATTAGATATTTTCTTAATTTACATTTCAAATGCTATCCCGAAAGTCCCCTCCCCCTCCCTGCTCCCATGCCCACCCACTTCCACTTCTTGGCCCTGGCATTCCCCTGTATTGGGGCATATAAAGATTGCAGTACCAAGGGGCCTCTCCTCCCAATGATGGCCGACTAGGCCATCTTCTGCTACATATGGAGCTAGAGACACGAGTTCTGGGGGTTCTGGTTAGTTCATATTGTTGTTCCTCTTCTAGGGTTGCAGACCACTTCAGCTCCTGGGGTTCTATCTCTAGCTTCTCCAATGTGGTCCCCGTGCTCCTTCTTATCGATGACTGTGAGCATCCACTTCTGTGGGAGTCAGCTATATCAGGGTCCCTTCAGTAAACACTTGCTGTCCTATGCAATAGTGTCTGAGTTTAGTGATTGATTATGGGATGGATCCCCCGGTGGGTTAGTCTCTGTATAGTCCATCTTTTCATCTTAGCTCTAAACTTTGTCACTGTAACTCCTTTCATGGGTATTTAGTTTCCTATTCAAAGGAGGAATGAAGTATCCACACGCTGGTCTTCTTGATTTTCTTGTGTGAAAGATAGTTCTTATGACCGATCCATTACCTTCATTTAGGAATGACAATATGAACTAACCAGTATCCCCAGATCTCCCAGGGACTAAACCACCAACAAAAGAGTACACATGGTGGGACTCATGGCTCTAGCTGCATATGTAGCAGAGGATGGCCTAGTTGGTCACCAATGGGAGGAGAGGCCCTTGGTCCTGTGAAGGTTCTATGCCCCAGTATAGGGGAATGCCAGGCCAGGAAGCAGGAGTGGGTGGGTTGGTGAGCAAGGGGAGGGGGAAGGGATAGGGGATTTTCAGAGGTGAAATCAGGAAAGGGAATAACATTTGAAATGTAAATAAAGAAGATATCTAATAAAAACAAAAGAACAGAAAATGTCTATTTTTGTTTCAGTGAGATATCATTTTAAAATATCAAATATTTCTGAAAGTTTTATGTTCATAACAAAATAGTTACCCCTAGAACTACTTTCAGCTCTGAAAGCAGTGGCAACAGCAAGAAGCAGGACTGAACTTTCAGAAGTTATAGTCATGATTTCTAGCTTTCAGTGTGCTAAGGTACGGCTGAGTCAATGGGGGGGGGCACCTTTGTCCTGGGGATGGAAACAATGTCACAAGGCACAGGAAGCAAAATCCAAAAAGAATAGAAAAGAAAAAGAAGAAGGAAAGAAGAAAGCCTGCCACTAATTGGCTTTACTCTATGACCTTGACCAAATCATCTTCCTGTCTTTCTGTTCTTTCCATGGCATAAAACCCCATCCTGGTGACCTCAGAAAGCTATGTCACCAAATGAAATAGTAGCTGTGGAAGAGTTTTGAAAATGCATTATGTACAAGGAGTATTACATATTCTATAAACAAACACTGCTTCCATTAAGCTAAGCACTGAGTCACTGAGACTGGCAATGAAGCAAATGGGGAACAAGGAAAAAAAAAGCCACGGAAAATCTGGATGCTGAGTCATTCTCCTTGAGCCTTGTGACATTTGGGTCACGAGGCCTTTGAAGGTGACAGGCAGTAAGGCATGCCAGGTGAGCTACAGAAGAAAGGGGATGAAGTGGGGTTGTTTTTATGTCTGGAAAATTACTCAGGTGTAGCAGATGAATGAAGAAAGGGGATTTTTTTGACAGCTAAGGACAGCCCGTCAGTATCAATGTGGATGGATCATTCACTCACTCAGAAGCCTTGCCAGCTTCCAGCACCCACCCTGTGCAAGGAAAAAAATGCTGTGGGTGATCTGAGTTCTATGACGTAATTCTTGTCCTTGTCAAAGAAATAACAGAATCTAATAAAAAGCCAGGCTAAATGAATGTCATAAGCGAGGAGTGACAATCGGTCCCTACATGTATCTTTTTTTTTCAATTTTTATTAAATATTTTCTTCATTTACATTTCAAATGCTATCCCAAAAGTCCCCTAAACCCTCGCCCATCCCCCGCCCTGCTCCCCTACCCACCCACTCCCACATCTTGGCCCTGGCGTTCCCCTGTCCTAGGTTTGCATGACCAAGGGGCCTCTCTTCCCAATGATGGCCAATTAGGCCATCTTCTGCTACATATGCAGCTAGAGATATGAGCTCTGGGGGTACTAGTTAGTTCATATTGTTCTTGCACCTATAGGGATGGAGACCCCTTCAGCATTTTGGGTACACAGTGTTCCTACATGCATCTTAATGTCTGTGTTTACTGAACCCCAGGGAAGTCTGTAGCATCAGTCTTCTCAGTGTTTGGGAAAAGTTGGATGTTTCATCTCCAGGGAGGTTGTATGAGGCTGTGAACCAGATACTCATCTGTTTTGTACATGTCTAGTTGTTCATGAAGAAGATCATGAATTCTAGGCTTGGAGTTGGTTACTAAATATGGTCTAGAACATCTTTCATGTTAGTCTAAGTCACGTTATGATTTAGAGTCTATTTTGATGTCTGCTCATCTAAATTACCTGATCACTAACTCTCTAATTAATCCACATGTGGTCCTAATATTTCAGTTTTCAATTTTGAGTTTCAGTATCTCATTTATAAAATATGAATCATGATATCAACCATTTTAGAATTGTGTGCTAATTGACATGGTGATGATAAAAGAACCAACCCAGTGTTGAGGATAACACATTAACACATGGCTCTTCATGCTAGCTTTCAGCATAAAGCTGACACCACACCCCTTACTGTCTTCTAGAGGTTATAATTTGATTGTCATGAGATTTTAATAACACTTTTCTACAGACTACAAAATGTTATCTAAAGTGCTACATCAAAATCAAACGTCCTCTTTTCTGGCATTTTGAATTTTCTCAACACACACTCACATGGCCCTTCCTGTGAAGCTCTGATGTTCATTGCTGGATAGAGCGCATGATTGTTTGGGTTAATGGGCAAGAGGGACTGTGTCTTGCTGCCTCTGAAGTTATCTGAACAAGGACACATTCTTTGGATCAAGGGTAGTGCTAGACTGTCCTTTGAGTCCTTAGCAGGCTGCAGTAGATGAGAACAATTTCACCGGCAATATTTAGAGCTGGGATAAATGAATCTTCATATCTTTTCAAACTCATCTATTCTGATTTAAAAGCAATGAATAGCAGCAGTTTGGAAAGATGTACTTGTTCACGGCGTAATAAAAAATAGATGTCACTGCCACACAAAGTTCTTAATGTCCTTTCCCCAGGGGAGAAAATAATTGCTACAAGGAATTAAAATTTAACTCCTTGCTCTTATTACTTCACAAACATTTTCTGACACTTTTTAGGTCCCCCTCCCCACATGATTTGTCCAATTTAACTGCAGGGTATTTTATATTTTTATGTTCATTAATATTTTACCTGTATTTGGCCTATTGCTAACAAAATAAACTTAGATTTCATTGTACCATTTTCTCCAAAGAACTCAGAGAGCTTCAGAGGTTTGAGTTGAACATCCAGAATGCAGACTTTGTGCTTCTTCCAAAGTTATAGCTGGGGGACAGTGTATAAACAGGTCCCCAGTATCAGAATCACTCACAAAAAGCTACTCAGATGAAGCAGAGCCTGCACAGATACAAATCAAGAGTCTTTTTCAAAATTTACTTTTATTGGTTATTTTATTTATTTACATTTCAAATGTTATCCCGCTTCCCAGTTTTCCCTCTGCAAACTCCCTATCCAGTTTCTTCTATTACCCCCTTCTTCTATGATGGAGCTCCCCCACCCATCTACCTACTCCCACCTCACCACCACAGCATTCCCCTATGTTGGGGCATTGAATCTCCATAAGACTAAGGGGGCTCCCCTCCCATAGTCCCTGGGAGCTCTGGGGGTTCTGGTTGGTTGATATTGTTTTTCTTCCTATGGGGTTGCAAATCCCTTCAGCTCCTTTAGTCCTTGCTCTAATTCCTCCAATGGGGTACTCATGCTCACTCTAAAGTAAAAAGCCATGTTAAATGTTAGGCTGAGAAGACTGATGGTGGTATTTTCTAGATTACAGTCTCATTTGAGAAGGAATTCTAGTGTCCCCCCTCTGTCAGACAGAATTACATTCTACTCGTGCAGTGGGATCGTTCAGAGGTGTGGCAGAAGGTCTGAATGCGTGTGACCTTGCGGCTGTTATTTAATGCTCTTTGAGCTCAGAGTTCTTATCTTTGGGTATAGCTGTGGAGAGGTTGCAATGATTGTGCTGTGTCCACACAAGACACTAGCCTGAATCTCAGTATTGATATTTGTTATGCTCACGGTTGGCACTAGCACATTTTTCAGTATCTTGCTTGCTCTCTTTCATTGTTGTTTAACAGGATTTAGATTCACTTAGGACAGACCCTTTGGGGCAGATCAGAGCTGGCTTCTAGAGAGGTTTAGTCAGGGATGGAAGATTAAACCTGAATGCTGTCAGCATCGTCCCTGGAATGAGTACAAAGTGAAAAGGGAGAAAGTAAGCCGAGACTCAACATCAACATGCATCCCTCTCTGCCTCTGGACTGTGGGTTCAATGGGACCAGCGACCACATAATCCTGCTGCTTTGCCTAGTGCTGTTCTGGTTACCAAGCCTTCCCTGCCGTGATGGGTGTACCCTCAGACTATAGGACAAAAATAAATCCTTTCTTTCTCAAGTTGACTTTTGTTGAGTATGAGAGAAGTAACTAATAGCTTGCTTTAGGTAGCCACCAGCAACTGTTAAGAGTTGTGAGTGAACTACTGGGTTAAAAATCTACTTGCCATCCCCTGGACTGGAAAATTTCCAAAGCACCATCTAAAATCCTAGGATTCTATTTCTTACACAGCCTCTTACATTTTAATAACAATGATTTATAACCAACCAAACATGTGGAAAACACCCACAGTACACTTTGTTATAAGGGAGCCCTAGGGAACATGGCCTCAGACTAATGAAGTCCTTAAAATGTCACACACATAGTCCATGGCAGGCAAGTGCTAACTGATGGGCTGTTGGGGTCTGACCTCAGGATATAGAGATATCATCTGGTCTCTCCCAAACATAAGCTGCACGACGTGATTTTAAAACTATGCTGCAAGAAAAGGAGAGAACATTTAGCAATAAAAAGATCTAGCTGTTGGCAGCAATACACTATTTGATCTCTGTGGAATTTTTTTTGATGCTGTTGTGGTTGAGATGACATTGCAAGGATACAGAGCTCTGAGCACGCTGTTAGCCTCTCATTCTGCATTGGCACCTTAGCACCTTGGGTCTGTGGTAAGGAACTACATTTACCCTTTGCATATATTACCATTGTCAGGGCCTTGATTAGTTCTTTATGAATACATGCTGATACAGGCTGTCCAGAGATGATGCATTTCACTCCAGACTCTAAATTTCTTTGCCTGGAAGAGTCAAGACTTTTTATAAAATAAAGTATTCCGAAAACACAGTATTGACTCTTGTCTGCAGAAGGACAATGACTTTGGGGACACTAAGGACTCCTTTTGGAGAGACCAAGGACTCTTTTTGGTTCCTGTGTTAATTTTGGATGCTTTGCACAACCCCCTTCCAAAATAAATCTATAAACAGATGCAGCAGGGGATACCCTCCTCCTCCTCCGTCTGTGGTAAGCTCACATCTTCCCAGCATGTCATTACTGACAAAAGGCTCTGCTGTGGTACAGGAAGGATGTAGCTGCCCCAGACAATCCAAAGAAAAAGCAGCAGCCACGTGCAGTTCAAGTCCAGTGTCCCCTGAACTGGTTCCCCTCTCTTTCTCTTTGTGATGAATCTTTGTGGGAACTTGTATCATTTTCCTTCAGCGGTACTAGAAAAAGATCACAGACTGGATGGCTTAAACACAGTTCTGTAGTCTGGAGGTCAAAAACCAGCGTGCCTGCATGGTGGTTCCTTTGAAGGTCTGAGAGGAGGATCTGTTCCAGACATCTCTCCCTGGCTTGCAAAGACCATCTCTGGCCGCATCCACATGAACATCCTCTGTGTCTCAATGTCTTAATGTCTATATGGGCTAAAAGAGAAAAAGTACAGGTGCAAAGCTATTCTCCAAGGTCATACACCAGAAATGAGAGAGATGCACTGTCAGCCTCCAGCACAGCATAATAAGGAGACACATTTTAAAGTAATTTCCATTCAGCAGGATTTAGGTTCCAGTCTTTGACTTTCCTCCAATCACAAGACCTGTCAGGATAGATGATGCTTCATGTTATCTGCCTACATATACGTAATCTATATGGAAAAGAACAAGCCGGATGTTGATGGAGAATAGTTACATAACCAGTATTTAATCACTCTTTTGTTTGTTTGTTTAGATAATCTATGCATCCAGATTTGAAGCCTCCCTCCTATGGTCTGAATATGAATGATCTCGCAGAGGTCCCTGTATTTGGGCACTTGATCTCCACTTGGTGGCATTCTTTAGGAGACTGGGAATTCAATTACTGGGCACATGGCTTAGCGTGCAGAGGGTGTGGGTCATGAAGTACTTGTCAGCCTGTGTGCAAGCATGACTTCTTTGCATCCTTATCCACTGTGAGGTATGGAGCCTCTCTGCTACATGTTAAACTCCATAAACTCCATACACCATAAACTCCACTGTACCTTCACCACTGTTCCCCACCATGATGGACGAGAGCTGAGTACCCAGACAGACTCTTCTGTCAGTTAACATTGCAAGGCACTTTTGTCGCTGTGATAGGGTGTGTAATAAATACAGCCCACTCGACTAGTGACGTAATCTGTATTCTACAGAAATCCAAAGTGAGTGAGGTAACCCAATCACAAAAGAACTCACATAACATGTACTCACTGATAAGTGGATATTAGCCCAGAAACTTCGATTACCCAAGATACAATTTGCAAAGCACATGAAACTCAAGAAGAATGAAGACCAAAGTGTGGACACTTTGCCCCTTCTTAGAATTAGGAACAAAGCACATATTGAAGGAGTTACAGAGATCAAGTGTGGAGCTGAGACAAAAGGATGGACCAACCAGTGACTGCTGCAGCCGGGGATCCATCCCAAAATCAGCCACCAAATGCATACACCAGCAAGATATTGCTGAAAGGGTCCTGGTATTGCTGTCTCGTGTAAGGCTATGCCAGTGCTGGGCAAACACAGAAGTGGATGCTCACAGTCAGCTATTAGATAGAACACAGGGTTCCCAACGGAGGAGCTAGAGAAAGTACCCAAGGAGCTGAAGGGGTCTCCAACCCTATAGGTGGAAGAACAATATGAACTAACCAGTACCCCCGGAGTTTGTGTCTCTAGATGCATATGTAGCAGAAGATGGCCTAATTGGCCATCATTGGGAAGAGAGGCCCCTTGGTCATGCAGACTTTATATGCGCCAGTACAGGGGAATGCCAGGGCCAAGATGTGGGAGTGGGTGGGTAGGGGAGCAGGGCGGGGGATGGAGGAGGGTATAGGGGACTTTGGGGATAGCATTTGAAATGTAAATGAAGAAAATATTTAATAAAAATTGGGAAAAAAATTAAAAAAAGAAGTCCAAAGCATAATATTTTCCCTTCCTTACCATTGTCAGAGAAGGTTGCATAAGTGTGCTTTAAACAGAGCTAAGGCGCAACTGAAGGCTTATCTTTGTTTCCCATCCTCAAAGTTCCAACACGGGTCTTATACTGCATTTCCTTGAGTTTTCTTTGCTGTGATCTGGTTTTCCTCTTCTTAATCCCCACAAGGTACCAAGATAGAAATGACCTTTCTTTTTCCTCACATTTGCATAGTCCTTGTTTTCACTCATTGCTAAAGCAAATAATGCAAAGGCCAACCAATGTTGCGTCTCCCCAGCTGAGATCTGACCTCAGATGATAAAAAGAGAAAAAACTCCAGCCTCTGCCTTGCAGATATCCTGAAAGTGACCAGTGGTCTGACCACTCACTGTAAAGGACCCAGCATGCTGCTAGGAGACTTGTAATAACCTTGACATTACCGAAAGTTAAATGGGTAGAACCCAGGCTGCTAACTCCATTTTAATGTGTGTTTTGAGTTGAGACACATAATTACGTATTGTATACAGCTGTGGCTCTTTGTTTAAAAAAAAAAAAAAAAAACCTCTGTGATAATGACATATGTTTAGTTTTAGAAAGACATACTGTATGCATTTCTCTATAAACCTCTAATTTCTGCCTCTGTGAAACAGCAGTTTTATCTAGCCATTCAGTTCTAATTTATACTCCTGGTTTGGTTTTGATGGAAGGTAGATAGCTTCTTCAAATCTTATTTTCCTTGAAGGCATTTGTCTGATCTCTCTGAAGAAACAGCACTCTCTCTCTTTCTCTGTTCGAGTTATGCTGAAAACTTCGAGGGAAAACCCCCACATCTATATGTCTTAAGAATACAGAGAGCTTTGGGGTAACTCTAAGAAGAATACTCCTTTGTGGCTTACATGCCTAGAATTAAATATGAGGATATTTCTAAGTGTAGTGAGTCCTGAAAACTCTTCTAGCCCACATACCTATGTCATATTAAAGTATGTAATTGTGAGGTAGGGCAATGACAATCATTGTTTTCCTCTAAATTTAGAATGTATTATTCCGAGTTATGACATTTCTCTGGTCTCAATAATCCAGGGAAAATCAACAAACAGAACTATTACATAAACTCTTGGTAACTAGGATAATGCCTTGTGAGGTCATCATACTGGTCTTTGGATAAGACAGTCACCCCAACTGAGTGGGCTTGCTGCTTAGGGAAAGAGGATCACTATGACTTAAAATTTTAAGAGTGATAGGCAGAGCAACCAAAGCTTAGAACACAGTCATTATGTTCTCTGCTTCAATAGTTTCCATATATTGGCTCTATGATGGTCCTAATCTGGCTCACTTACTCACCTCAGTAAATGGACAAATGTGGAATTCTAGGCTCACACATAAAATGCCTTAAAGTTCTAAAATAAGGAAATAGGAAAATTTAGGGGTAAAATATTATTTAAAAAGTAAAACCGTGTGTGTGTGTGTGTGTGTGTGTGTGTGTAAAATGAAGCTATGCCAAACAGGGTGACAATGCTCCCCCAAGAGCCATAGATTATCTAGTAAAACTGCAGCAAATGGAGTTTCATTCCTCATGAAATAGGCATATAGAAACTATACACAAATCCACAGCTGGTCAAATACAGGGGACAACTGACTGTGAGGTGTCCAGCCACAGTTGGTGCTTCTACAACGCAACTGGTATGCCTTAGGCTCAGGAAACATTATGCAAAAGTGTGAGGAGAGATGGCAGGAGACAGAGGACCAAGCTGTGAGACGGTGTTTTCTGTTTCTGCACTCATGAATTCTCAATATGAAAGTTTCCTAAATAAGACCTAAAAAAATTACAATGTCAATTGACATGCTGGTGTGCATGAGGAGATTTAACAAAAAATTCCACACATAAATGAAGAGCTACAGGAAATCAGTGATTGCTAAGAGAGCAAGAATTTGTTTTTTGCATGGATTAGCCCCCTGATAGTTTGCCCTCTCCCAAGTGAGTCGTGAACACATATACATAAATCAACACTAAATGGATTTCAGAAACACACACACAGAATGCATACACAAACATACATATACACATGTATGATTAATGACGAGTTCATGAATTTGAGGAGTGTGAAAACATGGGAGGAAAGAGTAGGTGGAAATAGCATAAATCTAGTATTCATTCACAGAACTCACATACAAAACGCCCCACCCAAATAAAACATCTGCTCTCATAACAGTTCTATGAAGTATAGAGGAGAGAGTTACATCTAGGGTCATAAGCTAACAACTGACAATGATTTAAACCATGGCTATAAAGTTAAATTTTATACTTTCAATTTCTTTTATATGTCAAAACTGAATAAATATAACTTTATGTGTATATGTCATTACCGATTAAAATTTAGAAAATAATTTGAATTTAACTAGTGATTACATTTGAGGTAGTGTCACACTGTCAGTTGTATTCCAGACTTATCTGAAATTTTCTATCCCCCTGTCTCAACCTCACCTTTGTTGGGCTCACAGGTTCAGTATGACCATTTCTGGATCTAGTAATAGTTTCCTTTTATTAAATTTGATTTGTTATTATTAGAAGGATTAGTGTGTATGCACATGTGTAATGAGTGTGCATGTTTATGTGTATGTATATGAGTCTGTGTAGGTGCATATATTCATGTATGTGTATATGTGTGCATATGCATGCATATGAATGTGTGTATGTGCATGTATTCATGTTTGTTTGCACATGTGTTTGTGTGTGTAAGTTATATTAGTTTGTGAAATCAATTTTCTATTTATACTGTTACAGGAGTTCCAGGGGGTCAAAGTAAGGTCATCAGAGTTGTGTAGTAAGTGTCTTGACCCTCTGAGACATCTAGCAAGCACTAGTAATAACTTTCTAATGCAAAAGTTAATGTTTTGATATAGGAAGGAATTGAAGAACAGTACAACACAGTTCAAAAAGCTTTATTTGAAACTAAAATGTTACAATTGGAGTACTATGTGATATCTTCCTTTCAGTCATTTTTATCCTTCCTTTTAGGTGACCCCCATTTTTGGACAGTACCCATTATAGAGTAGGGACTGCTAACTGCTGTGCTCATTGGGTAGCCAGACCAAGAAAATCAGTATGACAGGAACAGAGAGCATGTGCTCAAAGTACGCCAACTTCTTGTGTACGTCAATGGTGACACACTCTGCATGTCCTCTGCAAAGGGATTTCCTGGAGAAAGGAGATAATCATCTAGTAATTTTGCTTTGATGGTATAAAAACTTTAAAAGCACATTTGAGAGACTGAGTTGGTTCATCCTGGTCTATAGACAGATGCCAGAGAACACAGAGACTCTGCGTCAGTGCTTCTGGGTTAGAGCCCAATAGTTTATTTTATTAAGGATTCTATAATGATTTCTTCATCAAAGATATAGAGCCCCCCCAAAGACTTAACTTCCATACTAACTTTTCATATTCAGATTTATCACCTCACTCCAAACTCCAGAAAGTTCCACATTTGAATTCAGCACATTAAAAATAACAATGATTTAATAAAGGCGTTATGCTAATTTTACATGTCAGCTTGACAAAGCCACTGGATACTGGGAGGGCTCATTAGTCTTATTCCTTGGTGTGGGTGTCAAGGTGTTTGTGGAAAGATCTGTTTGATATTGGTAGGCTGAGTAAAAGAGACATCCTTTCCCACTGTGGGAGGAAGCCACCACAGTAGGTGCTTGGAACAAGTGTACGGAGGAGTGCTGACTTTGCTCTCAGGCCTTCAGCATATTCTTGGAGCAGAAATCTCCAGGTTTCTTCTCAGGTCCCCACACTGTAGCAGCACACATATGGGTCTCCAGCCTCTAGAGGGAAGCTCACTAGACTTTTGCAGCTTCCATAATGTTTAGTGCAAATGTCTTATGCTGCATATAACTTTTACCTATCTTCTGCTAGTCCTTCTTATCTAGAAACACCAGACTAGCACAAAATTGAATGCTTCTATGATGTGGACATTTTGCATAATGTGTTCTGTTAGATACCTGCTATGTGCAGACCGGTTCCCTAACTACACTTGAAAACTATATCATGTCTTCACTTCTCCTGTCTAATCTTGAGTTTGGTCCACTTCTATGCTTAGAACTTCTTCTTGAACAAAGAACCCCTCAGGTTCCCACACTATGAAAATTCCATCAAGAAAAGAAGTCAGAGCAGCAGAGAACACTGGTCAAGTGACATCATGGTCTTGACACTGTACTCTGAGAATACACAGAACTGAGAACATGCTTCTGTTGCTCAAAGACCATGCATTATACTTACTGGTTGTCATTTCTGTAATCATTTTCTCTGAGTGCACTTGTCTGATGAGTGACAATTTACTTTATTGTAAGCTTTAGTCACCTTATCCATACACAAATGCCACATACACAAAGACCATGTTTAGCAACAGATCAGCCAGTGGCTCCTCATTTAACTCTCCTATGATGCCCTTACTTTTGTTCACTGGGTATTTCAACAAAGCATACACTTGAGTGTGATTGTGGGGCTTGGTGTGCCTATATGTACACGTGTGAATGTAATTCTCACTGTCTATTAGCTTAAATTTTAAGCTTAGTAATAGAGGGAAATGAGGCATGGCACTAGACAGTTTCAGCACTATTCAATAAATATATGTCTTGTCACTGCATATCCCAATTGCATGTCACAGAGTATCCTATACTTGAGAGAAAAATGGGAGACAGTCTCACTCAAAATCTTATAAAATTTCTCATGTTTCAAAAATAAAAGGCTTTAATCCCAAAGTTTTTAAATTCTCAAGTTTTAAATTCTCAGCATGTTCTTTTGAAAATAATCCTAACTTCTCTATCTCTGTCCACCTCTCTGCCCCCCTCCTTCCCTTCTCCCTCTCTCTCCATCCATACCTTTCTCTCTCTCTTTCTCCTTTGGTGCGTGTGTATGTATGCACGGTATGTACATGTATGTGTGTACTTGTGATGATACATTCACCCATGCATGCATGCATGCATACGTGAATGCCAGGTCATGATATTTAATGTCTTTCTCTGGTACTTTGCACTTAGGTTTTCAAGATAAGGTTTCTTATAGAGTCCACAGTTGATAGTTTTGACTGGAGTGACTGGCCAGTGGGCTCCTGTGACCCACTTGTGTCAGTTCTGGCCCTCAGCACTGGGTTTCCAGGCTATTTTTATGTGGGTTCTACTGGCCTGAACTCAGAGCCTCATGTTTGCACAAGCATTTTACCCACTGAGCCATCTCCAGCTCAGGAACCTGGACTCTGCACATGTGGCCTTAGTTGCCCCTTCTATTATTAAGCTTCCACAATCCCACCTCGTAGATTGCACTTTGCGCGTCCTTATTACTTCTGCCTTGGCTGCTGCCACATCTGACGACTAATCCTATTTGAAAGACATCATTTTTCTTGTCGACACTATTTTCTTCTGTATTGTCAATGTTCTCTTTCCTGCCTCAAAAACCTCAGACAGTCTAATGGGTCTAGCTTGAGATCAGAAAGCATTACCTTCATTCTTGGTAGACTGCTGAATATTTTCAGGACGTGAGACAAGTAGATATTATTCTACCAGGAATCCAATAGTGACCAGCGTGTACCATCAGACTCACCCCTTCCTCAAGAGATTTCAAGTAAGAGCAATTACAGGGCAGTGGTTTACATATAGAAGGTATAATAGCACTAGAGTTAAGGCATTATTCCCCAACCCCAGTGAAAAGTGTTTAACTTTCAAACAATTGTGAGCTTCATAATCCAACAAACAAGATAATTCCAATGAAAGAATTAGAAATCACTCCCTGCTCACCCTCCCTCACAAATGCAATGGTGTTATATTCTTATCTATCTACATATCACACACACACACACACACACACACACACACACACACACACACACACTCACACGTTTATATTTCACTGACTGATAGGACACCAGCAAAGCAGATTCATGCTGCAGGGAGCACTTGGAAGGTGTTGGTGGAGAGAAGAGACTATGCTCAAAATATATTGTCAAGTTTTGTTTAAAAACATATAACAATGCACACATGCTCTCTCTCTCTCTCTCTCTCTCTCTCTCTCTCTCTCTCTCTCTCTCTCTCTCTCTCACACACACACACACACAAACAAACACATCATACTTCCATGTGAGGAGTTTTCTGTCTTTTAAAAGTATTTTCAGGCACTTTTGCACTAGTAAGCAAACATGGAGAGGAGGCATGCATGGAAGCCCATATTTTACAGAGCTGAAAATTTTTATTACAGAATTTCTTAAGACTTTTTATTTTTAAGATGAAGTGAGAACGTTCAATTGAGCTAGGAAGACATCCTGTGTGTTTTGTGTTGACAGGAAATAAGCCGGTACGATATCCATCGATTGTACGGGTCAATTGGAACCTCTGCTTTGTGGAAGAAGGGTGTATTTCCTCCAAGGACTCCTGGATTCAACTAGAGAGCTTTTATTGGTGGTAGGAGGGAAGCACAAGTGTAAGTTAGTGTGTGTGTGTGTGTGGACTGTCCACTCTCTACCAGGGGTCCTGATGTAGTTTGTTTCATTTTAATGTACACCAAATAATAATAATAATAATAAAAAACTGGGCTGTAGACATTTGCAACCTCATTTCATAGTCAAAAAAACTGAGGATAAAAAAGTTTAAACAAACTTGTCTAAGATAATGTAACTAGTAAGTGATGGAAATGACATTTCAATTGAGCTTGTCTACTTCCAAATTCCATGTTATGTCTAGTAACCACTAATTCTATCTCTGCTGAATAAAACGTTGCCTCTTCTGGTAATATTCCCATCAATAATTGAACAAGGCAGAGCCCTTCTTGGCACGAATGTCAGTGTGGGTCATTTGAGGTAACTGGCAGAAGCTCTTTCTCTCTTATCTTTCTTTCTTTGGTTTTTCTGCCTTGAAGGCTCCTGGTGAAATTCATAGGTGGCATCAAGCTTAGGGCACAGAAAGGTCAAACTCAGAAAAGACTTAGTTTCCTTCATCAATCTTCATCGTACCCCTACCCTGTTATTATTTGACATATGGTGTCCTCTGCTGACTGGCTAGACAAATTATAGTGTGATATCCGGTGAGAGCTGAAGAATGACTTTCTGCTCTCAGCCTGATCTTATGATTTTCATTTGTCGAGTTTAACATACTACAAATTTTTTAAAAAGGTGAAAGGGGAAGGAAGGGAGGGAACAAGAAGTGGTGGAATGAGGAGGAGGAAAGGAGGGAGGGAGGGAGGAACAGATGGGGGAGAAAGGGAAGAATGAAGAATAACACGTACACTCTTTTTTTCCCCAACTTTTATTAGATATTTTCTACATTTACATTTCAAGTGTTATCCAGAAAGTTCCCTATACCCTCCTCCATCCAGGCCCTGCTCCCCTACCCACCCGCTCCCACATCTTGGCCCTGACGTTACCCTGTACTGGGGCATATAAAGTCTGCATGACCAAGGGGCCTCTCTTCCCAATGATGGTCAACTAGGCCATCCTCTTCTATATATGCAGCTAGAGACATGAGCTCAGGAGGTACTAGTTAGTTCATGTTATTCCTCCACCTATAGGGTTGAAAACCCCTTCAGCTCCTTGGGTACTTTCTCTAGCTCCTTCCTTGGGAACCCTGTGTTCCATCTAATAGCTGATTGTGAGCTTCCACCTCCATGTTTGCCAGGCATTGGTATAGTCTCCCACGAGACAGCCATATCCGGGCCCTTTCAGCACTATCTTGCTGGCATATGCTATAGTGTCTATGATTGGTGGCTGATTGTGGGATGGATCCCTGGCAGCCACAGTCATTGGGTCCATCCTTTGGATTCAGCTTCACACATGATCTCTGTAAATCCTTCAATGTGTGCTTTGTTCTTAATTCTAGGAAGGGGTGACATGTCCACATTTTGATCTTCCTTCTTCTTGAGTTTCATGTGTTTAGTAAATTGTATCTTGGGTAGTCTAGGTTTCTGGGCTAATATCCACATATCAGTGAGTACATGTTATGTGAGTTCTTTTGTGATTGGGTTACTTCACTCAGGATCATGGCCTCCAGATCCATCCATTTGCCTAGAAATTTCATACATTTATTGTTTTTAATAGCTGAGTAGTACTCCATTGTGTAAATATACCAAATATTTTGTATCCATTCCTCTGTTGAGGGACATCTGGGTTCTTTCCAGTTTCTGGCTATTATGAATAAGGCTGCTAAGAACATAGTGGAACATGTGTCCTTATTACCCGATGGAATATCTTCTGGATATATGCCCAGTAGGAGTATTGCAGGATCTTCCGGTAGCACTATGTCCAATTTTGTGAGGAAACTCCAGACTGATTTCCAGAGTGGTTGAACCAGCTTGTATTCCCACCAACAATGGAGGAGTGTTCCCCTTTCTCCACATCCACGCCAGCATCTGTTGTCACCTGAATTTTTGATCTTAGCCATTCTTACTGGTGTGAGGTGGAATCTCAGGGTTGTTTTGATCTGCATTTCCCTGATGATTAAGGATGTTGAACATTTTTTCNGAATGCTTTCATTGTGTCCCATAAATTTGGGTATGTTGTGGCTTCATTTTCATTAAACTCTAGAAAGTCTTTAATTTCTTTCTTTATTCCTTCCTTGACCAAAGTATCATTGAGTAGAGTGTTGTTCAGTTTCCAAGTGAATGATGGTGTTCTGCTACTTATGTTGTTATTGAAGAGCAGCCTTAGTCCATCGTGATCTAGCACCTCATGGCACCTTCTCCAAAATTGACCACATAATTGGCCACAAAACAGCCCTCAACAGATTCAAAAATATTGAAATTGTCCCACACGTACACTCTTTAATGTTTTACTTTTCCCCACTCTTCTGATGTGTGGAAAGGACCAGGTCTGCATGCTAACTTAGCAGAAGAGAAAGACAACTCTCCATGATGCCAACAAGACACTAAGGATGTTCATACCAATTTACCAATCTATTTGTCCTTCAGTCTCCTTTCTGCAGGAAGGACCTACCACAAAAATATCATAAAACTGGCCTCTTGGGAGTACAAGGTTAGCTAAGCTCAGAACTCGGCTCTGTACTGAACAGTAGTAACTTTGTGTCAGAATTCTAAAACCAGTTGAGATGCTCTGGGAAGCCATGCAGAGCATGTGAGAGGTGCTGCCTTGCTTTTCCTAAGGGAGCTGAGTTGCCACCCATTCTCCCCATAAATGTTCACTTAAACAGTAACAGAAACCTTAATGGCTCTTCAGCTGCTCTCAAGCTTTATCTTGAGTTTCCTCCCTATGAGGTACTCCCTATGAGGTGCTCCCTATGAGGTGCTCTCTTCTCAGCATCAGGATCCTGGGCTCTGACTGAACAAAACCAATGCTTTCAATTTTCATAGTATCCTCAGTGAGACATTCTGCCTGCTCACTTGAGGTTGTTTTGTTTCTCTTAAACAAGCTTCAAGCTAGATTACCTATTGTCCTTTGGGAATAGTTACTCAATATTTACTGAAACCACTGTACATTTTTTTTTTCTGTTAAGGAAAAGCAATATAATAATCACTATTTGCTCAGGGTTAGTTAGCATCATGGCTAAGTGAAGCAACTTGATACATGCTAGAAGATTTAAGCAGGATTTTATGTGTGTGTGTGTGTGTTTAGTTTCTGTAAGAACACTTGGTAGTTTTCAAAATGCTTTGCAAATAGCTATTGTTATATTTGTGGCTATCACTATGGCTATTCATAACTCCTTCCACATGTGGAGGAAGCTTCAATTAGTGAAATGTGAAGTCAGTGTAACTCTTACTCGTCACTTTTAACTAAATAACCTTGAAGGGAAGTAAATACTCTTTCTGCATTCGAAGAGGTGGGAAATACTCTGTAAATGAGAGATATCATGACAGATTCCATGACTTACAAGAGGTGTTTCAGAATCTAAAGGAGAAGATGATTAAAGATTAGAATGCCTGGTCTTATCATGGGGTAGAATCAATAATAAACCTGTTTAGGAAAGGCTCACTTTTAAATATATATTTATACATTTGAGAGTAAGGGAAGAATATATATGCTGTTATAAAATTCTCATTGCCACAACTGTGGCTGCCTCTGTTTCTTTGAATTGCTGGCAAGGAAACAAACAGAGTGAGATTAGAGTTTCAGCTTGGAGGGATGCTGGTAATGGTTCTCTTTTTTAGATGGAATTCTTTATTTTCTGGAAAATGTTTTGTTTTGTAATCATTTGATTACATAATGATTTCTCAATATCTCAGGAGAAGGTTGACCCATCAAGAATTAATTTTCCACTTGCAATTATTGATGCAAACATTTTAAATGGTATTAAACATGGCTGCAATAGTTCAAGCTAAACAGGCCTGTCTCCTGACACTGTGGCATCTGTGCCTAGTGTCTACCTTGGAAGAGACAGCTGTGTTATTGCTAAAGGGGGCTTTGGCTTGAGATTCAGACAGGATGAGCATCTGGGCTGGCTTGTATCATGACCCACTCTCAGAATAACAGATTCATTTCTGAGGGAGCCACAGTCCTTCACTACTTAAGCACCTTTTATAAGTTCTCTTCTCTTGAAAACGTGGCATTGAAGATGAAGTTTCTCATGCATGTGTTTGGTGAGGACGCATTCAAACCACTGAACTTGACCTCTCCAAATGCTGTTCCCATTGTCTGTGCCACTGCCAGTGCTGCTGGAGACCAATAATCAAACCAACATTCAGCTTCATTAACTCTTTTCTCCTCCAGACCCCAATCAGAGTCTCAAAAAACCTAGGGTGGTATTCACATTGGAGTGTGACAGAATTCTACCATGGGTTGGGGTGCTTCTGAAAATCAAATAGTTCAAATGATAAACATTTGAGACTCTGTGGGCCACTATCTGGAATATATATATATATATATATATATATATATATATTACACAAATGCCAAATTGAGGGAAAATTTAATAGAATACAATCTTGGGCCCTTACCAACACAGAAGGAAGAAGGATTTATTGTGGCTCATACTTTGAGGGTATAATCCTTCCAGTCAGGGAAGGAAGGCATGATGGCAGGAGGATCTGGAGGCAGCCTGCTTTGCATATACAGACAGGAAGCAGACAGAGAGATGAACAATGGTACTCAGCTCTTTTTTTACTGTTTTTTTTTCCCTATCATTTCCCTGCTCCCCGTGCTACCCAATCCACCTGCTCCTGCTTCCTGGCCCTGGAATTCCCCTATACTGGGGCATAGAACCTTCACAGGACCAAGAGACTCTCCTCCCATTGATGACCAACACGGCTATCTCCTCTGCTGCATATGAAGGTGGAGCCATGAGTCCCACCACATGTTTTCTTTGATTGGTGATTTAGTTCCAAGGAGCTCTGGGAGTACTAGTTAGTTCATATTGATGTTCCTCCAACAGGGCTGCAAACCCCTTCAGCCCCTTGGGTACTTTCTCTAGCTCCTTCACTGGGAACCCCTGTGCTCCATCCAATGGATGATTGTGAGCATCCACATCTGTATTTGCCAGGTAGTGGCAGAGCCTCTCAGGAGACAGCTATATCAGGAGTCTGATATGGCTGTCTCTTTTTCTTCTTTTTGTTCAATCTGGGGCCACATCCTGAGATGATTCCACACACATTTAAGGTGGCTCATCCCAGCCCTGTTCACACAATTTAAAAACTCTCTTACAGACAATATCAACTCATCAATAACCACTAGCTCTTACAAATCCACTCATTGTTCATGTTACACCCAAGGGTATGATTTCTAAGCCTCAACTTTCCAGTTCTTATCCCCATGGGATAATAGCTATCTCATAATGCAAAATGTACTCCACCTAACTTTTAAAGTCTTCGTAGACTTTAACTATTCCAACAAACTGTCCAAAAGTCTAAGTGCAGATTTTCTTCTGAGGCTTAGACAATCCCTGAAATTCGAGCTCCTGGCTGATGATGATGATGATGATGATGATGATATGATGATGATGATGATGATGATGATGATGATGATGATGATGATGATAATAAATGTTTCATACTCCCAACATATAATGACACTTAGTGAACATTCTCATACTAAAAGGCATGGGGGGGAATGATCACACCAAAGCAAGACCAAAACCCAGCAGAGACAAGAGCAAACCTTGAAGCTACCTGATGGAATCATCTGCTCTCCAAAGGGCGTGGCCCCATTACTCTATCCCTGCTGCTTGGAGCTCATGTAGTCTCTCTCTTGAGCCAGCTCTGCTTCGTCTTTGCAGCTTTCCTCACAGGCAGCTCATGTCCCTATCCTGTCCACCATCCCAGGTCTCCAAGGGAATTTAGGCTTCACTTCCAACACTTCCCACATGATCTCTCCAGGCCTCATCGCAGGAACTCTGTCTCTGCCACATACTGCTTGTCCTCACTGCCTCTCTAGAATGTTGATACAAGATTTCATGACTCTCTTAATCTTGGATTTTTCACTCTTGGGAAACCAGTACTGTAGGCACTATACTAAAGTTCTGATGCCAGCCCCAAATTGAGTTTGGCCTTTTTGGGCCACAGGTGCTTTGCCCAGTGTCTACTGACCTCAAGGAAATGTTTTCCTGGGCAGTTTTCCTTTTAATCAGGAAATGCCTTTAGTATATTTCCTGTCCAGGCTTTTTCCTTTCAAGTGGATGTACAAATTGATAAGCTTTTAACTATGTGGGATAAGCTTTCCCTTGGGGAACCTTTCCTAATGCTTTATCTGTGTTTTCCTTTTCCAGTTGTAAATTTGCTCACATGCCTTTCTCTGCCAAGCTTCAGAGTTTTTCATATCCTTCTCTTTCGCTCATTGTACATCTGAATGGGATAAGAAGAAGTCATATCACATGCTGAATGCCAACCTGTCTTGAAATTACTCCATCAAATGAGTTAATCCATCATTTTTATTCAGCCTTCTTTAAGTTCCTAGGAGCTAAGTAGCACAGAGTCGATTCTTAATCAGAATATAACATGAATGACCTTTAGCTAAGTCTCCAATAGATTCCTTGTTTCCCTCTAAAACCTCACGGGCTAAACCTCCACTATCTACATATTCCACTGCATGGTGGTTTTCCAAATGCTCACTTTGTCCCCCTATGATATGCTTATATCATGGAATTCTAAGTCCTCTTCTCCCTACCAGCACTGGGACATCATTTTTTTTTTTTTGATGCTCTGTGTATATCACCACACTTTGTAAGTTCATATATGTATTAGTCCTGTCATGTCTGGAAAACACACTATTTCTTTGGTGTCATACATTCCCTCTGGCTCTTACAATATTTCTGCTTCCTCTTCCTCACAGTTCCCTGAGTTCTGAGCAGAGGGATTTGATGATAACTTCCAAGAACTGAGTGTTCCAAGATTTCCCACTCTCTGCACATTGTTCAGTTGTAGGTCTTTTTATTAGTTCTTATCCACTGCAGAAGGAAGTGTCTCTTATGGTGGCTGAGCAAGACTGACCCAGGGATACAGAAGAATATAATTAGAGGGATTCTATTGCTTCATTTCTTTAGTAGAACAATAACATGTTGTTTTACCCTAGACCCATAGCCTATCTAGTCTCAGCTTCCTGATCACCTGAGCAGTGTCAGATGTGGGTTTTCATCTCATGTAACGGACCATAAACACAATCAGACAACCTTATTTATTACCACAATGTTTATGCCACGATAGCACCTACATCTTGCAAGAGGAGGCAGAAGTATCATCACATAGATCACCATTATAGACTGAAGGTCTTGTAGCTGAGTTGGTGCTACCTTCTTCCTGTGCTATGTACAGTACCATGAACAGCAGCCAGTAGCAGCGAAGTGTCTATTTAGGAACCAGCTCAACTTCTTAGTGTTCAATGAGATATGTAAGAATTGCTTCAGCAATAGAGCCTTGCAATTACTCTGCTTAGAGCAACTCACCGCTTTGGCTATGTTGAATTTTACATCTTGATCATCAGGCAGCAGAAGTGACTGAAAAATAACTTTTCCAACAAGATCACACCTTCTCCAACAAGTCCATCCCTCTTAATAGCGCCAGAGTTTTCCCTGTGGTTCCTTTGGCCAACAACTGGATTAGATGCAATTAGATACTGGAACTCGTAGTTTCACTTGGTGGCCAAATTTGTGTTGTGTGGCCATGTATCCTCCATTTTTTGGTGAGTTCCCTCAGGTTTCTTTCATAAACTAGAAGCTTTGTGTCAGTAGGTTTCCGATGACTCCTCAAGTGACCCTTGATGTTACCTGTTCCTCCCTGTATTTCCTCCATTACTGCTGTCCTCCCTCACCCTGTCCCTTTGGTCCTCCATTCAAATATCTCGCTACCTCTCCACAATTATATATTCTGTTTCCCCTTCCTTGAGATACCCTCCCCAGTCCCTTACCCTATACCTAACTTCTGTGGTTACAGGGATTGCATCGTTCCCATCAAAGGCTTAAAAGGTAACATCCAAACATAAGAGAATATGTACCATATTTGTCTTTTTGGGTCTGGATTTCCTCACTCAGTATGATATTTTCTAGATCCATCTATTCACCTGTGAATTTTATGCTTTTTGTTTTTTTAACAGCTGGATAATTGCATTGTAGAAATGTACCACATTTTCATTATCTATCCACCTGTTGATGGACATCTTAGGCAGTTTTCAACTTCTTGCTATTATGAATGGAGCAGTAGTGGGTGAACATGGATGAGCAAGTATCTCTGTAGTAGAATGACCATCCTTTGGGTATATGTCCAAGATTGGCAGATCTGGATCTTGAGATTCCCAGCTTCCTGAGTGTTTTAGTTTGGGTTTCTATTATAGTGAAGAGACATCATGATCATGTCAGCTCTTATAATTGGAGATGGCTTAAAGTTTCAGAGGTTTAGTCCATGATCATCATGGTGGTAAACATAATGGCATGTAAGCAGAAGTGGTACTGGAGAAGGAGCTGAGAATTCTACATCTTGATCTTCAGGCAGCAGAAGTGACTAAAAAATAACTTTTCCAACAAGATCACACCTTCTCCAACAAGGCCATACCTCTTATTAGTGCCATACCCTATGGATCTATAGGGTTCATTTTATTCAAACCATCATACTGAGAAACCATGGCACTGGTATTCATAATGGCCCTAGAAGTTTGCTCTTCCACCAGCAATGAGTCATTCTGAGGTCTTTAAAGCTCATAGTTCTAGTCAGGCAGTGGCAGTGCACGCCTTTAATCCCAGCACTTGGGATGCAGAGGCAGGCAGACTTCTGAGTTCCAGGACAGCCTGGTCTACAGAGTGAGTTCCAGGACAGGGCTCAACCTTACTGAGAACTGTGTGGCTGGGTTTATAACAGCAATGGCTCCATTTCTGAGTACCAATTTTCTGTAGCAGTCATTTTCTTGTTGCAAAAACAGTACTCATAAAGGCAATCCAAGGAAGAAAGAGTTTATTTTGGTTCTCAGGGTCATAATAGCAAGGAAACAATGGAGAAAGAACTGTTCAGATTTCTTTAGTAGTTAGAAGAAGAAAGCAATGAATTCTTGTGATCAGCTAGATTTCTGGACATTTTTGTTGTTTGTTTTGTTTCCTTTTTCAGTTTAGGACCCTATTCCTTAAAATGGTGCCATCTACATTTAAGGTGGATCATCCTACCTCAACATAACTTCTCTAGAAATTTCCTCTTAGATATGCTCAAAGACTCGTCTCTTACGTAGTTCTAGAATCTTGCAAACTGACAATTAGTGTTAACCACTTCAAACCCCTGTTTCTTTACATTACCAATTCAGAAGTTGGACAAATACATTGTGATGATCTGTCTTTGGTTACATTCCCACAAATATTCTTTAAGAGAGGGTGAAGTACACAGTGGAGTTTAGGTATATGTTAGGGTTAGGTAGGAGAGAGAAATAAGAAACAGAAATAGGTAGAGAAAGAAAGAGACAAAGAACATGAAAAACAGACAGAAAGACAGACAGACAGACACAGAGAGAAAGAGCAACACAGAGAGAGAGAGACACATTGCAAAAGAAGAAAATTCTACAATAATTTCTTACCTGCAAAACAAACAGGTTGGATTAAATGATCATGGAATTGCTTTGACTTTTCAAAATGTTATTTTCAAGCAGCAATACCTAAATTCCTATGAATAATTATAAGTCTTTTCTTGTCATTTGAAAAAGATGGGAGGAATCAACACAGATACAATCTGCTTTCTGCGCTCCTAGAGCCCAGCAAGTTGTCTTATGCTGGCTGTTTGGGTGGCAGATAGATTTCATCATGCATACTAACTTCTATTGTTTGGTTTCACGCGAAATGCTTATGCAAAAATGTAACTCAAACAACAACCCTTAGTTATTAGGAAACAGAGTTGGGAATTCTTTTCGAAAGCTGGATAAAAATGAGGGACCGGTTCGTAGATTATATGTCATATGGCCATAGCGAAACATATTAGAAAGAACTGAGTGACTCAATTAGAACATACTTCCACGCAGGTACAGGAGAGGAATAAACTGCACTATGTGACTGATTGCCTTGTTTTGAGAAAATGTCTCCTAAACACCTATAATTAAAGACTTGCTCCTTGGCTTGTGACACTTGTTGGGATATAGTAGAATCTTTAAAAGATCGGGTGCATAGGATGTTGTGCTTTAGGGAGGCTTCAAAGAAGAAATTCCACTGACCACAACTTAGACATTTAAAATTGTGAGTCCAAAGAAACGTTTACTCTTTTCAAATTCATTATCCTACATTTTGCTACAGTAATGGAAACATGACTGATAACATCTGTCTACAAATTCTAGCCTAAATTCAAAAGTACTCATGGCCAAAGCTTTCTTGTGAGGACCTACCTTCTTCACCAAAGAGCCACAAGCGTGTGAGTTTTAGTTGAAGTAGTTGGGAAAATCCCAGCTGAGATCCTAGGCCAAGCACTGAGCAGCATTGGTTGCTCTGCAGTAATTCAGCCAGGACTTTTATGATTATTAGTCACCAGTGTAGAGCCTAATGCATCCCCAATCCTATGGCCACAAGAGGCCTTACAATATATTCTAGGGGACTGTGGGGTAACATTTTTTATTAGATATTTTCTTTATTTACATTTCAAATGCTATGCCTTTTCCTAGTTTCCTCTCCAAAAATCCCCTATCCTCTCTCCCCTCCCCCCTGCTCAAGAACATACCAACTCCTGCTCCTTTCTCTGGCATTCCCCTATACTGGTGCATAGATCCTTCATAGGACAAAGGGCCTCTCCTCTCACTGATGACTGAGTAGGCCATCCTCTGCTGTATATGCAGCTAGAGGCACAAGTCTCACCATGTGTTTTCTTTGATTGGTGATTTAGTCCTAGGGAGCCCTGAGGGTACTGGTTAGTTCATTCATGTTGTTGTTCCTCCTATAGGGCTGCAACCCCTTCAGCTCCTTGGGTACTCTCTTTAGCTCCTTCACTGGGGACCCTGTGCTCTATCCAATGGATGACTGTTAGCATCCACTTCTGTATTTGCCAGGCACTGGCAGAGCCTCACAGGAGACAGCTATATCAAGCTTCTGTCAGCAAAATCTAGTCTAGAAGGCTCTTTCTATATTACTTAGGACCCGAGACCCTGACTCCTCCAGATTCATAGAGGGATAACAGAGGAGTAGATCCAGGGAAATGATGAAATTTTTGGTCCATAAAAATCTGAAGGCTGTCTATAACAACAACAATAACATCAATGACAACAGCTATGACTACTACTACTACTACTACTACTACTACTACTACTACTACTGCTACAAAAATCCTTTCCTATTGGTAAATTCTGTGTTCCGTTCCAATTTATGAGCCTAACGCATGTCTGTGTTGGACACTCTAGAGTAGCCAAATTTGGTTCACTGGAATTGT
Organism: Mus minutoides; assembly: GCA_902729485.2. NCBI lineage: Eukaryota > Metazoa > Chordata > Mammalia > Rodentia > Muridae > Mus > Mus minutoides. Next base: position 100,919 of record CACVCL010017178.1, read on the forward strand.
AGTCACATAGAATTTTAGGCACACACACACACACTCCACATTGGACTTTACCTAATACTCACTAGATATGTGAACTTTGTGGCATTTGCTTTAAAATGTGAAGCATCCTGCGAAGAAAACAGAAATTTTAAGCACTTACACTCTTTATTTGACAAGCCATAAAATAACCTATATATTAAGATAGTTTTTAAAATTAACATTAAGTAGACTAGCTGTGACCAAATCACAAGGACAGGGAAATGAAATGTATAAAAGAAGTTGAAAAGTGGTAATTCTCTGGGAAATTAGATTCCTAATATTGTTTTAAAATAAAAGATATACTTTAACAATGCTTTTTTTTTTTTTTACTATTAATTGTTTCAGATTCATATGAAGGACTGAGACAAAGATAATGCTAGGCAAGAAATAAAAGACTGGCTATAATGAAGTCACACCAATGATATCATAGGAAATTTAACTTTATTATTTTATAATTTTAATTTTATAAATTCTTATTATCTAGAACTTATAACTTCAGATGCCAATGCAAGTGTATGAGGCACATTAAATACTTTTTTTTCCTGTGTAGTTTACTTTTGCTCTCTGGGACTAAACAATTTAGTTATTTATGAAAGTCATTTTGGCCCTGGAAAGATGCTAACTAATTTCCATAAAGAGATGCTGTGCATATACTATCTTCTGTGGTCGACATCTAAGTTATACTGTACTAAAGAGAATTCACCAATGACAGTATCATTTGAAGGGGTGGGGATATGTGCAAGTTTTTAAAATGGTAAATTTGAGGAAAAAATGTGACTTTATTCAAATCTTCAATTGGAAGAATTATGAATTATATAAAAATTTTTTTAGATATTTACTTTATTTACATTTCAAATGCTATACCGAAAGTTCCTTATACCCCCTCCCACCCTGCTCCTGTACTCACCCACTCCCACTTCTTGGCCCTGGCATTCCCCTGTACTGGGGCTTATAAAGTTTGTAAGACCAAGGGGCCTCTCTTCCCATTGATGGCCGAAGAGGCCATCTTCTGCTACATATGCATCTAGAGACATGAGCTCTTGGGGTACTGGTTAGTTCATATTGTTGTTCCACCTAAAGGGTTGTAGACCCCTTCAGCTCCTTCGGTACTTTCTCCTTGGGGGCCCTATGTTCCATCCTATAGATGACTATAAGCATCCCCTTCTGTCTTTGCCAGGCACTAGCACAGCCTCACTCAAGATAGTTATATCAGGGTTCTTTCAGCAAAATCTTGCTGGCATATGCAATCGTGTCTAGGTTTGGTGGCTGATTAAGGAATGGATCCCCAGGTGGGGTAGTCTCTGGATGCTCCATACTTTCGTCTTAGCTCAAATCTTTGTCTCTGTAACTCCTTTCATGGGTGTTTTATATTCTAAGAAGGAATGAAGTATCCATACTTTGGTCTTCATTCTTCTTGATTTTCTTGTGTTTTGCAAATTGTATCTTGAGTATTCTAAGTTTCTGGCTAATATCCACTTATCAGTGAGTGCATATCAAGTGACTTCTTTTGTGATTGGGTTACCTCACTCAGGATGACATCCTCCAGATATATCCATTTGCCCACGAATTTTATAAATTCATTTTTTAATAGCTGAGTAGTACTCCGTTGTGTAAATGTATCACATTTTTTTGTATCCATTACTCTGTTGAGGGACATCTGTGTTCTTTCCAGCTTCTGACTATTATAAATAAGGCTACTATGAACATATCCAGAGGGAATTGTCATTTTTGCAAAGTTTTCCTAGCTTCATGTCCTTGGAAGTAGGCAGTTTGGGCTCCTATGTATTGGTTGCTAGGTGACTTGCTGTATCCATCAGCTAGAATTACAGATGCACAGCAGAATATAAGATGAATGTTTAAAAAATAGGTCTCAATTGAAAGTCATACAGGACCCATCTTCTCCACATCTTTGGGCCCCTGAGACACACTACCATAATAGCTTATGGCACCATCAACCAAGCAAACAGAGAAAGTCATCATCTTTAAATTATAAAATCAGTCATGTGCTCTGTATAAACCCTACTTTTCTTCTTTGCAAATGTAGAGTCCCTTCCACTAAATGCAAATATAACATGCATTACCAAATTGCTGAAAGAAATTGAGAAAACAAAACACAAAAAACAAACCTCAAACTGTAGTCTACAGCTGAGTGAACCTTAATCAATTTTGAATTCCAATTAACAGAAATTTTATGAGGCTAACAGTAACCCTTTCCACTGCCTTATAATTCCTTGTTTTCTGGTAGAAACTTGGAAGAATTTACAGTCTTAATCCCATAAACACGCCCTATACCTTAGTTTCAGACTTACACTATGTTTTTCAAGGAATCACTTGGAGACTATGTAGATTAGAAAACTGAGTTAAGCCTTGCCCATAGCTGTTTTATCTCAGAATAAGTTTTGACCTAATCTTCCCAAATCCAATCATTCTAATTAAATTTCTTCTATGGCAGTGGGTGTTCTTCCATTTTGCTCCAGTGGAAAAGTTTGGAATACTGGAACAAATTTTTTCACTGCTCTGTAGTGAAGAGATTGACCATGGCCTGCAATAGGAAGAAGGACCCCCACACCATCCCTGCGTGTGGCTGTGCTTTGACTGTAATAACATATAGCAAATTACCACAAAGCTATAGGTTTGAAACAATTTTAACTAATATCTCACAATTTCATAGGACCTATACTGGGTCTTCTTCTTTGAGATCTAAAATGCCTAAATTTGTGCAACTTAACTTGTATTTGGCTTCTAAGTCTAAATCCATTTTTTTACCTCATTCAAAATGTTGACTGAGTTCAGCTCATTTTAATTTTACGATGGAGACCTCTATCCCTGAAGCTTTTTACCTTTGGGCAAGCTTTGCTTAGAGCTACATTTCATCCAGGATTTTCATTCAGTTCCTTACCGAAATAGGACGTGTGTGTGTGTGTGTGTGTGTGTGTGTGTGTGTGTGTGTGTGAATTCCATTAATGTGAATTAATGTTTTACATGAGCATTCTCTAGCATTTTCTCTCTACTAAAAATTGGAGTAAACATTCTGTGTCTATCATGTATGAGATTAGATAATGCCACTTAGAAATCACTGTATAATCTACTTACTATGAGTTTCATGATATTCATTATACTACTAATAAGTCCAAATTCAGAGGACTGGAATTAGGAGATAAGCAAAAGAATGGATTCACTCATGAAATAAATACCAAGTTACACAGACTGAACACTGTGCTAAAATGAAGCCATCAATGATAAGTAAGACACATTATGGTAAGAAAAACCTTTTTATAAGTGTTTAAAGTAGTCTATAAACTAAGATCACCTCTCCTCCTCTCCTGCCTTCTCCTCCTCTTCCTTCTCTTGTTCCCAGTTGGTATGAGCTGATTTTACATAGCTCCTGTCTTATTTTCTTATAGCTTGTCAATCAACCATTGAATTATTATAAAAATTAACTTCTCTTGCATCCTACTTTCTCATTACTTTTAATGTTTTTTTCCAAATCCTTTTGTATTTCTGACTTGAAGATAGACATCCAGCTGAGTCTGTTTCCAGCAATGTGTATGAGAAATGTCTTTTCTCATAATGTTCACCTGCGTGGAGGAGGAAGTATTTGACTTCAGGAAGACTGACATCCATGAAGCACTTCAGGAAAGTTGAGGGACTTCTCAGTTGAAAGAGATTATCTATTTTTAGATCCATTCAAAATTATATTATTTATTTTCCTCAACAATAAAAATGCACATTGATTTTCTTTGTCAAAGTACCAAGTCTCACCAACATAAATGTGTTACATGTGATTCCAAATGAAATATTATAATAGAAGGGATCTGCTGACATTTGTTGCTATACTTATAAAAACCATCTAATTATGCATTTTGCCATCAAGATGGCGACATTCCCATAAATGCTGTGGTCCTCAGTAGCAGCTGTCTCTTCTAAACATGCTCATTATTGACAGAAGAGCCCTCTGCACAGTAATGTGCCCTTCACTGGTCTGCTCTCCTGAATGCTTTTCTTTTGCTTTCTATTATTCTCCTGGACCAAGACACATTTTATTTTTGTTATGTTGATCAATAAAGTAAAAAAAAAAAGCTAGATGTGCTGAATTTGAACTCTTTGGAAACAATTCACAAGGCTGCCCAAATGGACAAACTAAGGACATCAAAACATGCCTCAAGGATACACCAAACCTGCCTAAGACCTAGCCTTAGGGCTTCTGAGGTGTGTTAAAGTTCTTCCTTCTAACATTCTAAAACCAACATAGACAGTGCACATGGAGCCCTGGGAAAAGGGTTATTTATCTAAAAATGGAAGTCACTCGGGAACCGCATAGACTCATTCAATAATATCTCTTCAATGCCTTTCTCACCTTGAAGATATTCCACAGAGAATAAATGATCTGAAAGTAAAAGATATCACTCTCAAGCTTTCAGAAGAGACAACCAAAACTGTGGAACCTACAGCCATACTTTGATAATGGACAAGCCATTTAAAGGCCAGGGAGGATCCCATTGGGAAATAATGTCTGGGTGTGTCTTTTCAGCTGTCATATGGCAGAATATAGCATGCAACACTTGGCCTAAAAATAGAAATTATATGACATATTCTGGGAAAGAAAGATGCTGTCTTCTGCCTATGAGGCATTCCAGAGCAGCATGATAATGGAAATTATCCTCAAACAGCATGGCACATGACACATACAATAAGGACACAGGGTAAGAGTCAACATATAGAGGACTAGATAAACACACACACACACACACACACACACACACACACACACACACACACACACAAACAAACAAAAGATTCAGAGAAAGCATAGGTGACATGAAATAAGGATTTAGAGGACTCTTAGAATCTTATTTTATTTTTCTGAAGTTTGAACATCAGTCTCCTCACTACTTTAAGAACTGCAGTCTTTAGTTGTCAAACTCTAGCCCTATTTTGTACTGCACCTCTCTTAGTTTTGCTGTTGTTTGCTTTATGGCTATTAGTTTGATTGTTTGGGAATAGGGACCCACTCTATAAATAAGACTGACCTAGAACTCACGGTATAGCACATGCTGGGCCCAAACTCATGGTAATCTTTCTGCCTCAGCCTCCCAGGTGGTGAGATTATTGATAGGTGAAACCTTGTTCACCTCACATCCTACTTCTGAAGGTCAGAAAATTAAATTTCTTCATCCCTCCATATATATAAATATCCAAGGCTTAGCATGTCTGTCAATGTGTAGAGTACTGATTAAAAGATATTGAAATCCTTTTGGGATTGTAGTCTTGCACTGATGTTCATCTCTCTTGACTACTCAGGACAGTTTGCTTGTTAATGAGAAGCTGGAATCAGATGAGTCAAATCAGATAATCCAAAGTCCCAACAGTAGTCAGGTGCCCATCTCTTCTTTAGGAGCAGCTTGCCAGTCCAAAACAGGCATCACCTCTTTCTGTTTTTGTCTTCCATAGAACATATTTGGTCAGTGGTTCTCAACCTTCCTAATGCTGTGACCCTTTAATACAGTTCCTCATGTTGTAGTGATTCCCAATCATAAAATTATTTTATTGCTACTTCATAACTGTAATTTTGCTGCTGATATGAACTATAATGGAAATATCTGATATGCCAAATATCTGATATATGACCCCTACGTGGTATCATCCCATAGGTTGTAAACTACTCCATTAGAAATAACTACTGCTTCAGAAATATTCTTAAAATGTGTTTTCATTCACTAAATTCATAGTCTATTTAGCACTGAATTCAAAGCAGCAATATAAAGTATAACAAGCTTCATTGCATGGTACCCACTTCTAGAAAGGGTAAACCAGTCTACATTTATTATTAGAAGAAAATATAGTTATTATGTTAAAGATACTTCATGTGTTTGCACTGAGCAAGTAAGAAACTGTGAAGTAAAGGACAAACTGTTTCTTGGTTGTATGAAGTATATTTTCTGAGAAATAATCACTAGAAAGCTGAACTTATGACATTGGTTAATAGAAGAAACACCTCTCAACTGTCTCAGGGACTGCCTAAGTGCAGAAGGAAGAGGGGACAGAAGGAAATGCCTTGACATAGATTGACCTATACTTAGGATGTCTAATGGCTCTGAGCCTCCCAAGGCTGGGAGGGTGTAGTATGAGCTGAGCTGGGCCCTGTTAGCTTCGTGACTAAGGGACCTGTTTACATAGACCTGCCATTTCTGATTGCAACATAATCTAGGAATTAGATATAGGAGTACATCTATGACCATACACATGCAAATTAGAAGGAAGAGCCTATCTTCGCAGGTAAAGTACATACAGTGCAGGGCTGGGGTACATCATCTGTCCAGTGCAGCACATTTGTGCTGTAGTCCCCACAAACCTTTCTGGCAGCCACATTTACAGCAGGACTCAACTCTGATACTTGAGAGGACTGGCCTCAATCATGGGGCTGAAGTTCTCCGAGAGGCCAATACAATGTATAGTGCTGAGGATAACTCCCTGCTACTGTCATTCTTTTACTTCTTTTACTTCAACTTCTCTTGAGTACAGGAGACAATATTGAGACACATATTATTAGGACTTCTCTGAGTCTTGGAAAATGAAGGGCACACCATGAACATATGACTACAGAGACTATTTTTGCATTTTTATCAAAATCCCCAAGGAAATTTAACCTCAAGAGCTTAAAGTTAGGGTTGAAGTATCTGTTGTCACTGGCGGATTAAATCAATAAACATAAGGGAGAAGGGAAGAGAGCCTGAAAGGACTCTTTCTTTGCCTTTAATTTACATGATCCAGTGAACAGAGCATAACTGTGAACCGCTTTGCCAACAGCTGCCCATTGAAAGAAACTTGCTGTTTACTTGCTTCACATAGTGTGGTTCACAACTCTGCTATAGTCTAATAAACAAGTTATTACACCAATAGATCTGAAAGTCTTCCAAACATAGTTTAAAATGCTTCTTTAATAAATGGCCCTTGAAAGGTTCGCCAATAACGATGTACACTGGTCAAGCAAAAGGAAGTCCCACGTGGCGATTGGGACTCCTGTTCTGAGTCCGGTTTAACTTTTGTACCCAGTGTTAAGTAACTGAGGTTGCAAGACTTAGAGAACATAGTGAGTTTTCATATGCAGAATGGAATTAAGAAAAGTTTCTGCCTGTCAGGCTTTAAAGAAATGAAATAATATATGGCAAGTCTTCCCTACTATTCTTAAATGTTAGTACAGAGTATATATTAATTCTTCCATATTTTTTATTTTCCTTATTGAAAAAAATTGGGCTATCAGAACCAGATGGTGTGAGGATGTAACATGAGTGGAGATGTTTTCTTTCTTTCTGTTCTTTTTCTGAGGAAGGTTTTTTGTTTGTTTGTTTGTTTGTTTTGTTTTGTTTAATGCCCATATTTTTAAGATTCAAGATACATTCTTCCTTATTACACCTTTTTGATCCATCAAAGTAGATGCAATATTTAGATAATTTATCAGAAATGGGAAGGATTGAACAGAGCAGACTGACATGGTGGCTTACCAGTATATTGATGAGTCAACAGAATTGCATCCTGGGTGGGGCACTGAGAATCAATTCTACTTCCTGTGAATCTGTGTTTGGGCTAATCTGGAACCCTCTCAGTTCTGTGAACTTTTTAAATTTAGACAGGAGAAGCCAATACATGGAGAACTAAATGTTCAAAGAGCACCAGGGCCAGTTTAGTCCCTAGACTCCCTTCTGTCCTCTGGTGAGTCCCTTGGTACATAACTCACTTTCAGTATATAATGGGACTCTCGAATCTGTTTTTATAACTTTTCTCTCCCTTGTGGTTAGAAGACTATGTCTGGCTCTTGCACATATTCATTTGAGTATATTTTTTGTTATAAGTCAGTTAAACTGGGAGGGACAGGTCAGAATCTAAAATAACAAACAGTCAAAGAAGACCAGAAGGTTACAACAGTATTCTTAATCTGGGCTGAACATCACAACTAATGGGTACATTTACGTTACTGCTCAAATAAACTCTCATGGACTGCATCCATGACAGGTCTGTGAAGTAAGACAGGGATCAGGGCCAAAACACTTCTGAAAAAATAAAGAGAAAAAGAAAATATTGTTGTACTAGAGTAATATGTCAAAAATAAACTTTTCTACATTTTGAAGAAACCCAATAAACTTGAACTTCCACAGCCAGAAGCAGCAAGTCTTTAAGAAAACAAGGATGTGGTCACCTCTACTCTGCAAGGGAAGGACTCAAGACTGGAGTGTGGGAGTGGATGGGGCAGTACTGAAGAGAACAAGAGGATAAGTCAAGCAAAGGGCTATCCAGTGCCATTTCTGTGCTATTATTATCACATGCTTTAGGGAATCTTTTTTTTTCTGAGATGTTGGGATAAACTTTCTTCATATTGTGTGAGGCTGTGTCTCTGTATTTTCAGTTGTTAATATTGCAGTGAGCAAAATGGAGGCAAGACTTTGGTATTGCCATTTTTATGGCCCATTGCTGGGTTTTGTAACTATTCATCCTTCCTTACCTGCCTAAAGGCAATCTAGAGAACTATCAGAGGTTGCATTGCTGCTGAATGGTTGTAGGGAAGATCTGATGGCTGGCCAGTAGCTCTGCAGGAAGTAGTAGGGCAGAACTTCCAGGAAGAGAAGGATGCAGAGAGAAAAAAAAAGCAGAAGCAGCAAGGAACAGGACCAGAGTAGAGCAGGGAAATGCATAGAGCTAGCCACGTGGCAACTTGTAGGCTAGAATAAGCAGCTTAAGTTTAAAAACTAGCTGGGATATTGCCTCAGCAAGAGGCCTAAGCTTTAAACTTTATCAGTTGCTTCTGTATCTTATTTAATACTTCTGGTGATTGTGAGAAAGTCCTCCAATCCTGACTGTATGTATGAATTGAATGTGTAATACACTATCATACCTCACTGCTCAAAGATAATGGTGCAAGAGTAGATGCCAAACCCAAAACTGAGCAGTAGCATTTCATATCAGGTGACAATGACTTCCTCAGAGTTGTGTGGTCCAATATGGTGGCGTTAAGCTTCCAGGGTAGTTAGGACACATATGGCATAGTGCCAAAGGCCAGCAAGAGTTGGTTTTTGGATTCGTTGCAGGCAGAGCTGGAAAACAGTTATCCATTTCTTCATAGCTGTCAAGTATGGAAAGGATAACGTGACAATTTTTCTTCTTGGGAAGTAGTCGCTTAGATTTACTGTAAGTTGTGAGAGTTTGGAAAAGCTTCCAGGAAGGTACAGTTATCAAAGGAAAGGGAAGGGTGCAGGGCCCAGCACTGGGCAACTTGTAGGCACAGCTGCTCTTCATGTTTCTGTCCTTCAAGCTTTTTAAGTTGTGCTGAGTTTCTGTGGTGAATTCTGAGACCTATGCACCTCAGTGGTCATGGAGAAGTTGAGCTGGTGCCTTCCTAGAGCCTTCAGCCTTATAGACTAGTGTTCATGATGCTGAAAGGGTCTCTGCATGCTACCAAAGGAGAAAGGCAAACACCAACATGGCTACAAAGCCCTCCATCTACAATGCTGAGCAGCCTGCAAGATACACTACTGCAATAGTGACACGAAGCTGGTAGGAGTAACCAATCTTTGATTGGATTTGAAGCCCAGTCCCTGAGCTGGAAACCATACCCGACACTGCTTGGGGTGGCCAAGAACCTGAGACTACACATGGCAGGCATCAGGGCAAAATTGAATGCTATTGATCTACTAAAAAAAAAAAATCCAGAAATAAAATGGCTCCTAATGACATTCTTCTACAATTACAGATCAGTGCTTTGCTCAGCCATCATCAGAGAAGCTCTCTCCTGAAGAAGATGGGAACAGATACAGAGACCCATAGATAGACAATATGTAAAGAGTGAGAAACCTTGAAACACACAGCTCTAAGTAGAAAATCTCTATCAAATCCCTGTCCTCATGGCCTGGAGAACCATAAAAGAGAAGTTGGAAAGACTATAAGGGCCAGAGAGAGTAGAGGACATCATGGAAACAAAGAACAAAGCTTTATAAACACAGTAGTTGCAATGCATGGATTAACTCATAGAGACCTTGGCAGCAGGTACAGGGCCAGCACAGGTCTGTACCAGTTACAGTCCAAGAACTGAGGCAAAAAGAGGACATACATTCCCCTGCCTGACACCGAAGTGATGTTAGCTAATGATAAACACTTGCAAATGAAAAGAAAATAGTTTTCTACTAGCAAGTCTCACTGGGGGAAACAAACTACTCCTAAGGGTAGAGCTCAAGACCTGATGTTCAGCAGTAGATGGCCAGCACAAAATGAATACACTGGCATCTTTTGAGCTTCTTTGTCTCATAATATTGTGTAAGAGCATTTTCTTTTTAACCATAGAGGGCCTTGGTATATATATTATGGTTTCCAGTTTTATATTTCTATGGGATTCCCAAGTGTGTGAATATGTGTGTCTCTGCATCAATATGTGTTTCTCATGCATTTTATTTTTTGTCTATATTTCTTCCATGTGTTTGTTTTGTCCAATTCCAATGTATTTAATTTTCTTTGATCTTATTTTATTATTCTTCCTCGAATAATTCCTTAGAAATGTGCAAGAGAATTGTTTTCTAATGAGAGACATAAAAGGGGTAGGTCTGGGTGGGAGTGGAGATGTTGAGGAGCTGGGAGGAGTTGGGGAAGGGAAAACTGTTCAGAACATATTGTACGTAGAAAACTATTTTTAATAAAATTAAAACACATGTCTCTCTAGATGCCCCAAAATGCTGTCTTTGAAAATTACCAGAAATGAAAAAGAAACACTCACCTCAAATTTATGATGACTCTTCATGGCCATCATAGCTAGTCAGCTGTCATTGTCACAGCAAAGGCTTGGTCTCTTAGCCAAGCATAGACAAGAATTCCCCATTGACCTACTTTCTATATGGATTCTCATACAGAAAAAAAGAAGTAAACTATAAAATATAAAAAGATAAAGAAAACTGTTGTTTACTAGAGGTTGTAAGAGGGGGTGGAATGAAAATGTAGGTCAAATGATACAGGGTCACAGATGTGGAAAATGAGTCAATCTAAATAAAGGTATACAACAGGAGGAGTATAACTAATAATATATTGTACTCAGGATTGCTGGATCAATGATCATTCCTTGACACACACACACAAAAGTAGATGTGAGATGGCAAATATGATAATTTTTTGATGAAGGCAATATTTCACTGTGTCTGCACTTGTCAGAATACAATGTTATATGCTTTAAAACCTTAAAGTGTCATTTACCTTTTAAGTTAAAATGTCTCTCTCACCACCAGGTGAGTATATGTTATGAAACTAGCCAAGAAGAGAGACTGTACCAGGAAACAAATCCTGCCACAACTTTTATTTTTAATTTTCCATTCTTTAGAATTATGAAAAAATATGTGTTTAAACCAAAACAAAAATTTGTTATACCTAATAATTTTTGACCAGCCTTTCTTCCAAGATGATTTTCCCGACTGTCAAAGGAACACACAGAAATATTGCTCTTTCAGCTTTGAGTCCTATGAGCAAGGAGAGTTTAATTATAGTGGGTACAGTTTTAAAAATCATTTAATGAAGTAGTTATAGTGCTTTGGAAATTTTTGATAGATTAATGATAGGGCTTGATAGGTGTAGCAGGTGCTTAAGTATAGCCTGGAAGAATTGAATGAAGAAAGAGCTTTATGGTTGACCAATACTCAAAACTCAAATTTCGAGTATATACCCCAACCACACAGAGATGGAGAGAAGTCAAGATCATTTAAGAAGACTTCAATGATACTAAAACCCTGAAGATGAAGTTCTTCCTACATGCTACAGGAGAGAAGATCATAGAGTAACTCATCATTTGAATACATATAGGACAATTATGCTATATGTTAAACAACATATGAGATCACATCTTGCATAGTTTTTTTTTTTCAGTTCTATTTGTCACTTAAACAGAGGTACCTCCCTCATTTGTAGATTAAAATATAAGATGTATGGAGAAATGAAAAGTGAAACTCCTGCTGCTTAACTCTCTTGGCTGCGACTATGACCTTCTGAAGACCAGCGGTAATAATGGCTGTGATTTATAGGTTTCTTGTGAAGTCCCAGGCAGTGCACTAAGGACTTTGAGTTATTTCATGTGATTTTCACTGAAGTTCTTTGAGAGTAGATGCTCATTAATATCCTCATTTTACATATATAAAAATTTAGCTTAAGAGGTCAAATGTCTTGTTGTGGGATTGGGGCAGGGGGAATAAAGTTCAGATAAAACTAATGCTCTAGACTGCTTTGCAGGAAGTATTTTAAATGAAAGTAATAAATCATGTGCCATGATCTATGGGAGGGGTTGAGTAGAACCAGAGCGGTGCTGCCAAGGATAGACCAGAGCACACAGGTGGCAAAGAAAGAGTGTGGTGAGGGATGAAATGTAACAGGTCATCATCCTGAGGTGATAGCTGGACAGAGGGCTATGAGACATCAGTTGAAGGGTTCCTCTATCTGAAGGGTGAACCCAGCAGGCACCTCTTCTCTGCCTTCCTCATAGGACCATTTTTATTTACCCTGAAGTGCAGTGTGCTTTAAGGTTTGAAAAGAAAAATGGAGCAGATCAATGATGGAGTGAGTAAATGCCACAAGCTTAAGGAGGCAGATAAGGTAGATTTTAAAAACCAGCAGCTAGTGTGATTAGCTTCTGTCTTGGGCACAATTCCTGCAAAGACTTAAATGGATGATTTGAGGTACCACATGTTCTACAGCCTTACTTGCCTACATGTTGATTTCAACTTAAAGTCAGAAGCTGGGATTTCATTAGGCCACATACCCCTCCCAGGGAACATAATTTTATTTGAGGATTACCATCTAGGCTCAAAACAAATATGTATGTATCCATGAGAACTCGGAGATATTTGTTGACTATCGAACACTTGAATGAGATAAAGATAAATTCAAATAGTTCATTTTTATATAAACACAAAGCAGTTGCTTAAGTAAATTTTATATGAATGAAAGAGGAAACACTGTTTCCTCTTACAGTATGATGAGACCACTCAGACACTAATGTCCTTTGGGAAGTCAGACTTTCACTGCCCATAGATAAAGAAATGTGTGTTGTGAAGAGATGAACCAAATTCATTAAAAGTTATTTATTTTAAGTTAAATTAAAATATATTTATTTAAAGACTTATTGAGAAAAGTGTTAAGATGGAAAAAAGAGACTTTATGATGACAACCAGCATGGTTCCTTATGATATCTTATGTATTCTTTCTGAGGATGTGTGAATTGACATACACATGTGAACACACGCTCACATATAAATTAACCAACGTGTGTGTGCACACAGGCACACACACATTCATGTTAATATGTGCCTGTACACATTAGGACACACACACACATGCACACACACACACTCATATATAAACTAGCATGTGCATGTGCGTGTACACACACACATGCATGCACACATGAGCACACACACACACAATCTAAGATGGCTTTGGATTGTGTCTATGGCCAAGGTAGACAATTTCAAGTGCTAGAAATTCTATACTAACTATAGACCACATCATTTTCAATAGTTAAATCTGTTCCAGGGCTGTGTGCAGCAGGACAAGTCACTCCCTGGAAGGTTCTAGTCACAGCTGCTTTAACCTAGATGGCCTCATGTAATCCACTTTGGCTTTTCTGACTCCAAAATTCTACTGGAAAATAGAATTACAAAACCTGTTATTTTCTAGAACTTCAGTCATTTCTTCCTTTCTGGAAAAAAAATGCTGGGCCGATAGTCTTGCCTTTGTCTTTGAAGTGCATGGGCTTTTTCCACTGAAACAGTGGTGCTTTATAAACTCCTAACAAATGGGTTATGATTTAATAAACGCAACTCTTTCAAAGGGAACATGAAAAATCTGAGCAATTGGCCCAAACTGCTTAGCTGCTAACCTTGATTTATTGGTAACAAAAGCAATTACATATTCATGGCATTATAACCACTATCTAGACATGGTATTAATATTTATTAAAGCATTTTTCCAGGAATAAGTGAGCTATTTTTCTACCAAATCAAAAGCCTGCATCATTTTGATTAACAAATAGTATTCTTATAAGACTTTGTGTGTATAACTCAGTCTTTGAATCTTTATCAAACTTCTTAATTTTTTATTGAATTGGAGTGAACTGATCTAGGAATAAGATGCAAACCTGGCCAGTTGTCTTGTTTCACAGGTGTGTTCACTGTGCTTCAGGAATAGAATGAGTGTTTGAACATGCTGGAAAGTCTGACCTTGGAATGAATATAGTGTTTATTCTATTCTATTCTATTCTATTCTATTCTATTCTATTCTATTCTATTCTATTCTATCCTATCCTATCCTATCCTATCCTATCCTATCCTATCCTATCCTATCCTATCCTATCCCATCCTGTTGATATGTATATTTTCCTTCATCTTATTCTCCTATAGCCATCTTACCAAGTCCTACTTGGGAAGAGAACAACACAGTATTTCTCCAGATTATTGTCCTTATACATGTTGGACGGTATTCAATCACATATCTGCTAGGTTTTGTAAAACAGATATATCAGTTTCACAGTACATAAAAGTACTCTGGGTTCAGGGATGACTCTCCCTCACGCAAGGCTGGTTTCCAGTTTTTCCTCAGCTCATTTTTTCCTTTCTAATTTATTTTAAATCTTATTTCTTTCCCACAAATTATGAGGCAAACTGGCTGCACTGAGGCAGTCTTCAGTACCAATAAATCAAGTGTTCCATAAAACCGTATGGTTTCTTGCTGATGGCACTTCAAGGAGAAAGTTATTAAATCATCACTCATTTAATATGAACGTTAGGATGCTCAATTACATCTTTCCACATACTTGTCTACTCTAGTCATAGTATAGAAATTTAGATATTATACAGAAGAACTAGGCTGGGTGTTATTGACTTTCAAGGTGTAATTGCTATTGTTTATTAACAATATTGCTATATTAAAATATTAAAATAGATGGGTAAATAGCTTTCAGGAATGCCTATTTCCCTTAACTGCACACTCACAGGGTTTGGTGTCATTACATGAAGAAAAAAATTCTCTTCTGCACTCAGAGAAGACAGCTAACGAAGCCTCATTGGAAATCTCATGGAGTAGAACTCCTTGATTCATCTCTGCAATCCCATAGCTCACATTATAGAAACATGAGCTTGCAACATGGTATAGTTTGATGAGGAAGACCAATGCTTACTTATTTATTAGAGGAGAGGCACACTATGTAACTGTAAAGAGATGGGCATTCCGATAGGCCAATGGGCAGATACTTTGCTTTCTTGTAGGTGACATCTTTGGAGTGGAGTTCCCTGTAGTAGGGTGTAACAGGCTCTGAGACTAGAACACTGATTTTTTTTCCAAAGAGCACAACTTGGTCAACAGAAGTTGAGTATGTAAGACTTCAAAGTTTTGCCATGTATGGTGATGCACACCTTTAAGCCAAGTATTCAGGAGGATTTCTGTGAGTTTGAGGCCAGCCTGATCTACATAGCAAGTTCCAGGACAGCTAGAACTGCACAGAGAGGCTTAGTCTAAAAGAAAACAAACAAACAAACAGACAAACAAATAAACAAATAACAATAAATTTAAAGGCCAGCTGTGAGTATGTATTTCTCTTTGGATAGAAATTGGACCTCTTTGGAACAAAACATTGCCCTATCTTCTTGCAGAATCCTATTCAGTCAACCACTGTTTGCACAGAGTGATGGCTTGCTAAATGTGTGTGCTGTGTGAGAAGTCTAAGACAGATAAAAATGTTCTCAGTGTCGAGTCATGTGTTTATCATAAATATGTCCATAATTATGATGTCAATCACAATGGCTTAAACACTGCATCTTACAGTCTATGTAAACATCCATGAGATTGGGTTCAGCTTATTGGACGATGACAAGCAAATGTCATGGACCCTAACTCAGGGACCAGTAACTAAAATTTTCCCATTAAAATTTATTTTGCTGAAACCATTTCTTTCTTCTCTATTAATTTAAATTTTTACAATATAAATATATTGTCTATATCCATAGTACATATCTATAATCATTAGCAAATGAAGGTGAGATTCTTCAAATGTCAAAATATTAAAGAAAGAGATGAAATTTTAAAAGTGGTGGGTAAGGATGAGAAGATTTTAATAAATCTTTTTCCATCACAGCCTGTGAGTAAGCATACATTTTACCACTTCTTGTTTCCAAGCAGTTATCATCTGCATGGAGACCTGTCGGAGGCACTGTCCTGTGTGATGTAGGTGTTAGGGTGCATCATTACCCTGTACCCATGGGAACCAGCACACTTCAGCTCAAGTTAGGGTTTCTTCAGACGGTGCCCACAATTCCCTGGTGGATAGAGTCACTGCCTCATTGAGAACTCCAGGTGTAGTGCTCATTACAGACACGAGGGTAGAAAACTATATAATCAATTTATCCCATAGATGGCACTCTTGTTCAAGAACACGCTTCTCTGAAAGGGTGAAGGTGCACACATCTAACTGCCAGGAATTACAGTGTTAGCTCATCGGTCCTTAAATCAACTGCAAATCAGCCCTTGGTTCTGTTTCCTTCTGAATCACCAGGAGTTGAACAGCAGTGGGCTTGGTGATGCTGCCTTGATCTTCTCTGGGCTGGCTAGAAAAGCTAGTTCCAAGTGTGGAAGGTTCTGGCTTTGAGAAGAGCTCTCATCCTGAGGGGCTACGAGGAGAGCCTGGTGAATGCCCAGGTCTGCAGAGCAGTGTCGACTCACTTAGCAGACCACTCACGTGCATGCAGTGTTGCAACAGGGATTCTGGCTGCCCTCCACATTTTGTTTAAAATTTGCTTTCACTGTTTGATGTGGTCTGTGGTACTCACCTCATTTCTTCCTGCCTGTAGCCTGAGCATTGCCAGTAGTTAGCTCACTTAACAAAAGTTTCTGGTTTTATTTAGGCCAATGAGTCAACTTAGGAAGCAGAGTGGTGGGGCTTCAAACACATAGGCCTTGATTAAGAAGTATATAACTTCTTCCGATAAGATGCCTTATTATCCAGAAGAAGGCATGGACCCAGAACTCCTAAAAATGTGGCTCAGAAACCCCTATGGCAAGTTCTGGTTCTCATTTTTCAACTTGCAGTCAGGTTTTGGTATTTCAAAGCCAAAGACGTACTCCCGTCGTAGGGCAGGCAACATTCCCTCCTGTTGCCATTAGCAGCAGGAGTGGGATGAGATGCCTCAGCCCTGGGAATTGTCAGCCCAGCCTGGTTATTATCCATAAACTTTCTCACAACTTCTAAAAAGACTTGTGTTCAAATAAACACCCCTGAGGCCAGAGGTTCACATTACCAGGGAATTTAGGCAAGGCTGTTATTCCCAGGCAGGGGCACAAGGCACCCCCTAAAAAGCACATGAACCTATTTGCAGGAAACCATCTGTGGAAGGCTGCTTCTCAATGTTCATACTTTCTAGACCTATTATTTTATGTCGTTACATGGAATAGTGTATGTATACATTGCATGAAACTGCAGGCAAAGCATCTAGGGAAGAGAAGGGAACTAACTGGGATGCTGAGGAGTAAGAAGGATATGAATTAAGATTTATGAGTATATTCATACTCATAAATGTATTTATGTATTTATATAAAATTGTCCTTACCAACCCCAGTGCTTTGAACAATGAATAGAGACCAGTTAAAATCTAAAAACAAACATGAAGGAAAGACTACTGAGGATCCATGCCCAAGAGATTCAGATTTTATTACTTTGACGTGGAATCTTCTCTGTGGACATATTTTCAGTTCTTTACCTATATTTCTCAATTCTTGCTATATGTTAAAATAAACTGGGGACTCTTAATGTCTGAAACCCATCTCAGTCCTTGAATTTCTGCAGAAGTACCAGCAGCCACCTCATTTGAACATTTCTCAGTGTCTGAGCATAAGTATGCGGGGCCCACTGGTGGATTTTCTGCTCTTTTAACGTGGTAACAACCACACTGGCAATCACAAAGACAAACCAGTGTAACACACACTGGGTTGGGCTTTTCTGTAATAAGAATCAAGGACTAGACCTTTCTTCCAGAACCCATGAGAAGGAACGTGTGTGTGTGTGTGTGTGTGTGTGTGTGTGTGTGTGTGTGTGTGTGTTCTATACATGTATCTGCCTATCCATTTAAATATGCATTATGCAATCAATTGGCAAGGCAGGCTTTAAAGAGCTATATGAACATGGACAGGAAATTCACGACTAAGAAAAATAAACTTGGCATCTCAAACATCTCTTAACACCTTCTGTATGCATAATGTTATCTAAGAAAATGAGATGAGTAAAATTCCAGTTTTCATGATTCCAGAATCTTACAGTTCAAAAAAAAAATGATCACTTTAGCAGAATTAATATGCTTAGCAAATTAGCACTGGGAAGCACGAGTGAAGACCTAGATTTTGGCTCATGTCTTTAATATATAGATTATGTGACCTTTTGGGAAGAGAGGCCCCTTGATCATGCAGACTTTATATGCCCCAGTACAGGGGAACGCCAGGGCCAAGATGTGGGAGTGGGTGGGTAGGGGCCCAGGGCCTGGAGGGGGGAGGGTATAGGGAACTTTCTGGATAACACTTGAAATGTAAATGAAGAAAGTATCTAATAAAAATTGGAAAAATAAATATATTTAAAAAGTCAAAAAAAAAGTTTATGCCTTTCATCAGGTGCTTGGCAGTTGAGGGTAGCTGGAGTTGTATCCTGCCCCCTTCCCTGTAATTTTGGAGTAGCTTCATAGTGTTCATCCTATCTATTCTGTATTCACTCCTGGCCTGAGGTCTGGGTCTATGAATGAATCTCCCTCCTGTCTTTCCTAAATCTCTTGCCCCAATATATGTCCTATTTTCTACCTTGTCTTCTAAAGTCTTCAGATACAATTCATGAGCCAGAAAAATTTAGAGGTGACTAGACCAGTGACAAATGATTACAAAATCATCTTTCTTTACAAGAATGAATGATTGTAAGAAAAATGTCCATAAAGTGTATTTCCACATAGAAACTGAAAAGTCTGTGGGAACTCTCTGTGGTGACTCCTAACTAACCCCCCAAGTGAACAGCTGCTTGTTCTACATAAGATCCCTTCATCTTGTGGCCACCTTCCTGCTGCAGAGAAGGACCAGATCCTCTTTCTTTACTCTGGGAACTGTTAACATTGAAAAGGGCAAGAGTTAAAACTCCAAGATTTTACTCCTTTGCAAACAGTAATTAATCTTCATAGAATTCGGGTTTTTTTTGTTTTTTTTGTTTTTTGTTTTTTGTTTTTTTTTTACAGTTAAACAGACACCAAGATGTTCTGTGAAGGTAACAGTATTTCTAAAAACAAGTATTGATATATGTCTTTCTATTAAATTAATAGAAAACTAACCAGAATGCTCATCTAATTTCATATGTAAGATCATGGATCCAATAGAGACACTGGCAGACAGCATGGAAATTTTCCAAAGTGTTAAAATAGGACCTCCACATAACCCAGTGTCCCACCTCAGAGACCATGTGCTATAGAAATGAAATCAGAATATCAAAGAGATCTCTGCACTTCCATATGTATTGGGATAGTATTCCTTGTATCCAAGATATGTGAGCAACCAAAGTCACCCTACCTCTCTCTTCACCTCCTGCACTGAGGGGTGCATATTATTCAAAGATGGAAATCTTCCAGCATGACCACACATATGAAAGGGAAAGAGCTCGGGATGCGTGAAATAACCCAGATACCAACAGACAAGTTCTGCAGAATCTCACTCATAGATAGAATCTACAATAGTCAAGCCCACAGAAGCACGGAGGGAATATAGTTAGGTAGAAGAGATAAAATATGAAGTGTTTATTACACGAGATAAAAAATATTCTGAATCCTGTGTGAAGCTACTAAGTAAATATAGTTAATATCTATACTTGAAATGTGTTAAGAGGACAGATCATAAGTTCCTTCACACACACACACACACACACACACACACACACACACACACACACACCCCTCTAAGGAAAGAAGAGAGAAGGGAGAATGTTAGGCATATGTAGTAATTGTTATTTTAATTGACTTTACTGTGGTGACTATTTTATAATGTATTCATATTTTAATATGTTAAGTTTTACATAACACATGCAACAATGGTACTGGAGATGTAAGTGATTGAATTCTTCATGTTAGGCAAGCATTCTAATACTGGCATACACTCCAATCCCCAATGCTAATGTATTAGTTATAACTTATTAATGATGGGCAGGAATTGGTGATTGGAGCAGTTGGATTTCTAAACTGCCTGAAGTCATCAAAGAATTTAGCTCTCACATGAGTTATAATTACACCACTGTTACATGCTAAAACATCCTCTGTGGAATGGATTTGAACTTTTTTTTTCTTTAGATAGATGAACTTTTGGCTTCATAAATACAAGTGTGAGGATTAGCCATACCAGATTTAAGATATTAGGATTATTTTAGATGCTGAGACAACTAAGGAGAGACAGGATAAAATTTCTCCCACTCTCCTCCCTTCCTTATTTTATATTTTTGCCACCTATGAGGTTTTATATCTAGGAGAGAGGTATATGTGTACATACACATGTATGGGAGCACATAGATGTGTACATGGAAGCCAGAGAAGGGCATTTCGTATCACTTTGTTCTTTAGTCTTTTAAGACAGGTCTCTTCCTGAACCTGGGGCATGCCATTTTGGCTAGGATGGCCAGCACTCAACATGTCTGTTCACCTCCTTTGAGACATCAGTGCTGGAGTTGCAGGCTTGCCCATGCCTGGCTTCTTTTAGATATTATAATACAATTACATTATTTTTCCTCTCCCTTTTCTCACCTCAAATCCTACCATGTAGGCCTTTTGATCTCATGGGTTCCTTTCCCCTATCTTTAGAGAGATTACGCATGGGCATACAGGGACACACACACACACACACACACACACACACACACACACTGTTCAGTCTGTATAAAGTTGTTCATATGTAAGGCTGGTTATTAGGTATTGAATAACTATTTGTTGGCTCTTCCTGGCTTTTGCAAAAGAGATGAAGATATGAACTCAATTCCTCATGCTTGCATGGTGCTCTTATCTACTTAGCCATCTCTCCAGACACAAACACTCTAGAGATTTTAAGAAGTCATGAAAGAAAGCCAAGACAGAACCACATATGAAAAAAAAAAAAAAAACAAAAAACAAAAAACAACACCCTCCACCAAGAAACCAACCAACCAACCAACCAACCAACCAACCAACCAACCAACCAACCAAAACCAAACCAAAACCAAACCAAACCAAATCAAACCAAACCAAACCAAACACATCTGAGAACATAGAGGGATCCGCAGCAGCAAGGAATGAAGGTAAGTAAGACACCTACAAAAAAGCTGTCAGAGACATTCATATGCAAAAAGAAGCCAGTATAGTGTGGGAGTACATTCAAGTTAACATGTCTAGGAATAACTTCAAAATCATAAACTTCCTTAAATCAGCAAGATGTATACACTCTTTGATTCTTTGGTCAGGAAGTTACACTCTATCAATGAGGAGTTGAAGAGTGCTCTGTTGTGTTTCGAATTTACAGAATTTTCCCCTTCTGTGACTGATCCAGAAAAAGAGTAAACATACAAGTAAAAACTACTAGTAAATATAAATAAACGCTCCATGTTACAAAACAAAGTCAAATACACAAACCAACCCGGTACCAGTTAAGTAACGTTAATAGGAGTTTAAAATTAATAAAGACTTTGGTGAGTATATTCATATTCCTTTATTTTAACTATTATGAAATATGTGTACTGCACCAATATCATTTATGAACACTTTGCTGTTCATAGGATTCCAGATCTTATTCTTCCTCTCAATCAGTGACACTTGACCATTTTTTCCTAGTGATATAATTTCATTTCTTTGGGCTGTATTTCCAACAGTAAGGTTTCTGGGTCATATGGAATTTCATTTCAGTTTTCAGTTCTTAAAGAAACTGCAATTTTTCTCCATAGCAGAAGAACTGATTTATATTCTTTGGTAGCCAAATGGTGTCTTGAGCAAAATACAAAGCTGATGTCATTACCTACCAACCAACCAACCAACCAAAATATATGACAAAGATTAAGTCATTAAAACTGCTACTTTTACAACTTACACTGAACAGAGGAATAGAATGGAGAACACAGAGCAAGCCCTGTCTATCACAAATTGACATTTTGGTAAAGGGATCTAAGAACACACAATGAAGAAAGAACACTCTTTTACACATAGTCCTGGGACACTTTCAATGCAGACATAAGAGATAGACTCCCATATTTTATGGTTTAAAAATATCAACTGGAAACCGGTCAAAACAGTGAGCCTTATATCACAAACTATGGGACTTCTAGAGGAAAACATAGAAAATAAGCTTCAGAGCATTGGATAAAGCATGGAAACTTGAACTGTATATTGATATTGATTGAAGAAGAAAATAAAAATTTAATTCTTAGAACTATATTTAACTCAAAAAGATTCTCACTCAAAGGAAACAACTGAACAGAGAAGCCAGTTAATGGTAGAAAATATTTGCAAATTATACACATGACAAGAGATTAGTATCGAGAAAACACAGGCGTTCAAAATAATCAAATTACCAAATCGCAACGAAGTCTGAATAGAAATTTGTTGAAAGAACACACACACACACACACACACACACACACACACACACACACACACACACACACACACACACACACACACACACACACACACACACTGATAAAAGAAAAAGACAAACAGTGACAAAGCAGTAAGGGAATGAAAGTCAAAACCACGACAGAGATGCCACTGCACTCTAGTGCACATGCTTATTATTGAAAGGACAAAATCTTAACAACTGCTGTAAAATTGTTGGAGAAGAAGGAACACTTACAGACTGTTCCTGAGAATGTAAGTTCTCCTGATGGTTGACAAGACAGCCCAACCCCCAACCCACCACAGGTTCCAGACATCACACACAGGTTCATATATCACATCCTTGTCTATGTCAAATATCTACCTAAGGAAAGAAAATTTATGATTGAGCCCAGTGTAGGGCAAACTATGCGAAGCAGTGCAGAAAAGATTGCCACATTGCTGTAGCACAGTATATGTCACAACAAAAAGATGGTAGAGACATTTGGAAGGAAATTCTGAGATCCCCGTTGGTCTTTCGATTAAAAGTTCATCAGTGCTTTAATTCTTTGTAGTTACTATTTAGCAGTGTTTTATGGCCTTATTGTCGAAGGTAATATACAAATATGACAATTAGAATGAATTTTATGTTTTTATTGGTCTGCCTTTTGGCACCAACTTTAAGTTGCTCTTTGGCTCCCTCTACCCCAGAGAGTGGCAGACTGAAAGGAAGACTGAGTGGCAGAAGAGAAGCCAATTATTGCATTTCCTCCTTGCAAAAGCTTTAGGCTATACCCTCCCTATGCTCAAAGGATGTCGGAACACAATTTCAGAAATATGGGAAAGTTAAATTTGGATCTGAGCCAGTTCTTCAGTGTTTGTCTTGTCTGATGAACTCTCTCACATGAGGTGATATATAAGAAAGGCGCTAATGTTCCCAAAGGTCACCATGATTTATTGTAGTTCAATGTATCTGTGTTGCCTGAATGATTGTGTAAATTAAAATTCATTCAGAATTCTGTATAAATTCAGGCTGAGATTGCCTCTTCTCTAAGTCTGTGGATGTATAAGTGAATTTTCATGAGAAATTTGTTAAATAAATATTATGACATTTTCAAAAGATTTACATGTGCCCAAAATTCAGATATCTCAGTTATCTAGTCATAGAGTGTACAGGGGACTCTTGACGTGGGAAATTTTTAAATTTTGACATTCTAAGTCACAGAAATTCAAAATTTTATACTCAAATTTTTTTAAAACGATGAACAGCATATAATTTCTTTTCTGATACATAAAAATTACATACAATTTTGAACTATTATGTGGATTTGTCCCATGTAATGATTGTACAACACTCAAATATTGGGCTAAATATATTTATCTACTCAAATATTTATCACTTCTTTGTGATAACAGGTAAGGAAAAGGACATTTCTCGGGATCCTGATCTGCAGTCGCTTTCACCCCTTCCCGTCTCCTGAATTGTGAGAATTAACAGTTTGATATTTTTTATACTAGTCTAAGTTATCACTCATTTAATAAGATGTTGTACCACATAAGTACAGAGACCTAGAGGCAGACACTGCATGCACAGAGAGAAACTTTGGAACACTCAGCTCTATTGGAATGTCCCCATTAAACATCTCCCCTCAGAGTTCAGGAAACCTCATAGAGAGGAGGCAAGAAGAGGAGCATGGGAGATTGGGGAGATGGTGAATATCAGGAGAACAAGGTTGCTATTCACCTGAGAAAATCTCATATGAACTGAGAGAGACTGAAACAGAAAGCACAGGGTTGCATGGTTCTGCACCAAGTCCTCTCTCTATATTACAGCCTTCAGTTTTGTTGTTTAATGGGACCCTGGAGTGTGTGAATGAGTAAATTGCTGATTCTTGTGCCTTCACTTGGGACTATTTCTCTTCTGTTGGTTTGTCTTGTCCAAACTTGATGTGATGGTTTTTGTTTTATCTTGTATTTTATGTTATTTTGTTACTTTTTAAATTATTTCTTATTTTTCGAGAAAGGGTTTCTCTGTATAGTCCTGGCTGTCCTGGAACTCACTCTGTAGACCAGGCTGGCCTTGAACTCAGAAATCTGCTTGCCTCTGCCTCCCGAGTGCTAGAATTAAAGGTGTGCGCCACCACACCCGGCATTTTGTTACTTTTTTTAAAAAAAAGTTTCTGAAGTTAAAATATAAATTTTATAATTTTCTAAAATTCAAATGAAAAAGAAAATATTGCCTTACATAGTGTATTAACTTAAAAAATATTGTGAATATTTCCCATTTTTATAAATTTTTTCAAACATTTTAATTGCACATTATCATATAGATATATCCATTTATTTGAGCATTTCATATTGTTTTCATGGTTAATTTTTCGGTTAGCATAAACAATGACATGATGAACTTTCTCAAATGCTGGCTATCCATCCTCACAAAGGGATTCTATAACTATGTTAATGTTTTCATTAGTGAATCTCCTCAAGCAGACTGTCCCCTGTGCTTCTGCCTGCTCATTACTGCAGTGTTACTGTAAGAATCCATTCCCAGATGCACACTGACAGAGTCAAAATTTAAAAGATCTCATTCTGTTTGGTTTTAATAACCATTTCCTAATTAATCAGTATCGGAAATCAGAATTTGCATTTTTGGCTGTGTTTAATATAATCAGATAGTAGTTGTGTATGTCCAATGCTTCAAGCTATTGGCCAGTAGAAGAGGGGACAACGACCTGTGTCTCATCTTTCACAATGCCCCCAGATCATGCAACATCGTTGTCTGCCTTGTGTTTGGTTCTTTTAGTTCTTTTATAATTTTTCCCTGCCATCCTGCCTGCTATAGCTGAATATAATTTAAGAATACTCGTAAGTCTCATGTATTACAAGTTTGAGTAGCAAGAAGAATTAAGGGAACATTTAAGAACAATTTAATTAAGTATTGAATTGATAACTACAAAAAATGGTCAGCATCCTTGGCCATTAAAGAAATGAAGATTAAACCACCTTTGATATTCCATCTTATCCCACCCAGGGTGGCTGTCATCAAGACGAAGGACAACAGGAGTTGTAGAGGACACAGGCCTTATTCATTGCTGGTAGGCAAGTATCTAGTATAGCCATTATGGAAATCACTATGGGGGTTTCTCCAAAACCTAAAAACAAAAGGATGGCTCAACTTAACACAAAGGGAACAGGACACTTAAGTAATCCATGGTGACTGTTCAATCTAACACAAGAGAAAACAAGAGCAGCAGAAGCTAGGGAATAAAACCCCGAGTTCCTGGCAACACGAGCAAGTCAGTCCCTCTTTAGCAGTGACTGCCTTACATAAGAACAGTTTAAACTTTGCAATTAAAAAATGGGGATTTGTAGAATGGACTTTAAAAAATAATCCAACTATGTTTTGTCTATAAGAAATTTATTTCCAATACAAAGATAACATTTGAAAATGAAAGGAAAAGATAGTATTAAGAACAGATAAGAAAACAGGAGAGGGTAAATAGTCATTGAAATCATAAACTTTACAGGACACCAAAAAGACATTCTATTATAACAAATGCCAATATAGCAGAAGATATAAACTCTAAAAACCTTTATATACTTAAGAGACCTAAATATATTAAACATAATTTAATAAATTAAGGAGAAAAATAGATAATTCTGTAATAACAGCTGGGGGTTTTAATGTCTAATCATTAGTTATAGAACAACCAGGCAGGAAAGGACAGGGGAAGAAATGGAGAGCTCAGATGACAGCAGTCCAGCTAGATTGAATAGACAGAACACTATGACACCAGCAACAGCACACTGGCTATTCGTAAACGTACTTGGACTATTCCTGAAAGAAACTTGATCCTTGCACATTGTTGGTGGGAATGGTAAGCGGTAAAGCTGCTGCTGAAGAAAAAAAAAAGCCAGAATGATGGATATTCAAAAAAATTAAAATGAAATGACTGTACGATCCATCAATTTCACTTCTGGAACTAACCCACACAGAACTGAGAGTAGAGTTTTAATGATATCCGTACACACCCATGTTTATAGCCATATTATTCATAATAGCTGAAACATGGAAGCAACCGAAAGGTCCATCAACGGATGAATGAGCACCTGAAGTGTAGCACACATCTACAGTGGAATACTATTCAGCCTTGCGATTAAACATAGTGCTTAGCTGTGCATTGTGAATGCGCAAATGCAAAAACTTTAAGGAACTTAGGATATGTGAAATAAGGCAGCTACAAAATGACAAATGCTATATAATTTCTTTTATATGAGGTACTTAGAGTAGTCAAAAATCATAAAACTGAAAAGTACAATGGTGGTTGCCAGGGTCTGGAAAGAGAGGAAAATGGAGAGTTATTGTTTAATGGGTATAGAGTTTCAGTTGTGTGAGATGAAATGAGTTCTGCAGATGTATAATGGTGTAGGTTTCCCAGGAATATGAATGCACTTAATGCAACAGAACTGTATGCTTGAAGATGACCAGGATGGTAAATTTTATACTATGTGTATTTCAGCACATTCTTATAAAATAAAATCAATAGTAAATTATCCACTGGTGGCCTTCTTTCAAAAAGATAATCCTATCCTCTTTTTAATTTCTATACCAAGGTAGCCATCAGCTGAAACCGCAGAGCATATAGTGTACCACATCACAACGCAGTTTACTTAATCAGAAAAATGTCCACAAAGCCAGCAATGGGAATACACACTGCTAGAAGTGAAGTATGTCATTTGAGCCTCCTCTTGGGCTTTCTCTTCAGACTGTCTGAGCCATCCCTGCCTTGCATAGGTAATTTCTAAGCTACGTCGGAGGCCTAATTTTGTTCTCCCAACTGGGCAACTTGTGTGGAATTGGATGAAGTTGAAAAAAGAATGTCAGCGAACACATTAATTCTTGAAAATCTTCAAAACTCAATGATCTGTAAAAGACCACATGCGTGTCTTCTTTGGGCTTCCAAACCACAATAGATGTTCTGGGAATGATTATCCTAAGCTCCTGCAATAAATGAAATCTAAGGTATTCAACGAATAATGAATTCATGGTGAAAAAATAATTCCACGTATTTGTTATCTTATCCTAGGTGGGTATGCTTTTCCACCTCTGTAAACCAAAATGCTACAGACATTCAGCATACTAAAGGAAACATGCAGGATGGGTACTTACAATATTTACAAATAAAGATGTTATAGTTCTGAGAGCACTGAGTATTTTGACAGCATCTCAGTTTGAGCATGATGAATGATGTTAATGCCGTTAAAAGCAAAGACTGACATCCTCTTATGACTCTCCTACTTTTCTACCATATAGAGATTTTTTTCCTTTCTCCTTTTCTTTCAATCTGTCTACTGTTGATGAGGGAGAGACAAAAACAAATTAAAAAGGACTACTTGAAATGCTGTTCACCCACAGCTTAGGTTACCTAATATCATGAGCTATTTTTTTTTTATATTTTATTTATTGGAGGAGGGATGCTGAGTCCACACAGCATGTGTGGAGATCAGAGAATAATTTGTAAAAATCGGTCTTCTTCTGCTTCTATGTGTCCAGGGACACTTGTGTTGTTAGGCATGGTGGCAGGTACCTTTATTCACTGAGCTAGTTTTTTGGACTTCATTATGGTCCCCCTTTTCAATTCAAAGAATCAATTTCTGCAATCAGATTCCTTAACACCTAAAAGCTACTTTCCAAATCTCTTAACATGACAGAGGTAGTCAGCAGTGGGGAAGAGCAGGCAGCCTAAGATGAACCGGGAGCACCCTGATGAGGCTAAGATAGAGCACCCTGTAGTCCAGCAGGTGAGGAATTACTAAAGAAAGTGAGTACATTTCAAATCCCACAAGTCAAAGAGCTCCTAACGTCCAATTCATGGGTCAGTTCATGATACTGTATTATGGATAATAACCATAACCAGGGACACTATGATAACATTGATAAACCAGTGGTTTAAAAATAAACAAATAGATAAACAACTAAGAGAGATCAGCTCTTAAAATTCATTAATATTGCAAAGAGGAGTTTCCCCAATGAAGGGAGGAACTACAGTTATATACGAATATAAAGAAAAATACTTAGTATGTAGATATAGATACAAAAAAGCCATAACTGATAAAGATTCAGAGAGTTCTGGTGCCTAGTCCCAAAGGATGCATCTATAAAACCGTGCTGTGCGCTAGGTTTAGGGGGATGGAACAGAAAGAGTGTAATGTCAGGAGCTACACCCATGGAGTCTAATCAGCTTGAGAGGTAATACATGACCCAAATAAAGATGTCACCAGTAGACATGCATGAGAAAGCCCAGGAAGCCTCATGCAGCATAAGAATTACAGGCAACTAAGCAAGGTTGAGACAAGGAAAAATAGCCTTCCTCAGGGATGGACACATCAATTAATTACTCCTGAAAACATATACCTACAATTAACATGCAGACTGGGAAGTTCGTGTGTGTGTGTGTGTGTGTGTGTGTGTGTGTGTGTGTGTGCATCTTGCACACAGCTGTATATATGCATACATACATATGTATACAAAGTATGTGCATATATGTATATGTATATGTGTGTGTGTATATATAAACTGTGTGTATGTATATATATGTATATATCTGATATACATATATACATACACACAGTTTTTTTAAAAGGAGGCCATAAATCTTTTATGTTAACAATATATGTGTGTTTTATAAGTAAGCAATTAAAATTTGTTTTTTGTTTATTTATTTGTTTCATTAAATTTTTCCCCTTTATATTTCAGTTTACCCCAATACACCCTCACCCTAGTCCTCCCCCAATTCCCACTTACCTATCCTGTGGGGTATAAGGGTGTAGTCTCAGAGACATGTTGATTTTCATTTTCCTGATGACTAAGGATATTAAATATTTCTTTAGGTACTTCTCAGCCACTCTGTTGAGAATTTTCTGTTTGGCTGTGTATGACCTTTTTTTTTTTTTTTTTTTTTTTTTTTTTTTTCTGAAACAGGGTTTCTCTGTGTAGCCCTGGCTGTCCCGAAACTCACTCTGTAGACCAGGCTGGCCTCAAACTCAGAAATCCGCCTGCCTCTGCCTCCCACATGCTGGGATTAAAGGTGTGCACCACCACTGCCTGGCAAGCATTTACCATTTAAGACGTGCTGATCCAGTGTTCCCCTTCTTGTTCCATAATTTTCCTGCAGTGAAACTAACAAAGCTGGCCAGCCAAAATGCAATCAATTTTAATACACCTCTGTTCTTTTTCATAGAACAACATAAACTCTTTGAAAAAGAGAGTTAAACAGATCCTCTCCCATTTTCTCCTGTTGCACCTAGGTTTTCAATGTGATAGACTGTGGGGAGTGTTGAGATATCCTATGATAGAAAGGGAAGAGAGACTCCCCTAGCTGGCCAAGTTACAGTCTTTAGCAAAACTCAAAATTAGACTGAAGCTGAGTTTCATCCTAATTCTGATATAGGGGCATAGAGATGGTTTTCTTTTTCTTTTCAATTTCCTGCTACAAACTTCTTAAGCTGAATTTCCTGTAATGTGGCTCTGAGAATCTGAGCAGAAAAGGACCCCAGAGATAAAGAATCGAGTCTATGTTCAATAAGTGAAATCAGATAAAACACTTTCCAAAGACTCAGGCTTGCTCCTTTGAATCCTTCTATGCTTTGCTCTCCAGTCTGCTTACATCTGGCCCCTGGTGGGAGTGAATGCCAAAGACAGGGAAAGTGAACAGACTCCAGGCCTATGTGACTGTGAGCAGTCTGAGATCTATTGCCTCCCCTGAGCTGCTGAACCAGCATCCAGAGGATAGAGCAATAACTGGGGCTTTGTGGCAGAGGCCAAGGCAAAAGAAATGCTGTGGATGGTGGCTATGCAATAGTATGAAAATATATCTTACATTTTAAGAGGCTTTTCCCAAACCTCACAGTCAGAGTTCATACCACATCTGAAAGTCACTTCAGACTGAGGGCCTATTGTACACTCACACTCTGTTTAACCTGCCTTTGTGAGAACAAGGCAACAATCAACCTTACTTAACTCGGATTTCCCAGGTAATCAGTTTTTACAACCTAAGCAAGTGTATAGCTGCTATCTTAATTATTTACACTTCCTTGCTCCTGATCCAGATAATGCATGTGTAGACACTTGTAAACACAGGAGTTGAATGCAATTTTATAAAATCTACCACAAATGTTGAAAGTAACTTTATGAACATTGATTTTAAAAAAAAATGGTGTTTAATCTGGGCCAGTTGGGGTCAATTGGAAGCAATGAATTAAGCCCTTGTAAAACTTTCTTAAAATGTCTTTCCCTGTGTGATGCTTGTATACTGTTCAATAAAGAGTGTATCTCTTTGTTGGAGATGACTAATACAAATATAAATCACTCTCACAAGACAGGCAACACACACATAGGTTCATAGAACACGTATAGATGCCAGACACACATAGCTCATAAACAGATAGACATAAGGATACACACACACAGATACAGGAGATAACAGGTTCACAAGACAGGCTTCAGACAGGCACAAATTAGGGCTTATGCAAGAGATGACAGAGGACAGAAGGCCCAGGAAGCATGATGTAGATCATCCAAACCTGGACTCACTCTCAGTTAAATAATTTCAAGGGAAAGTGGTTTTATTTGTTTCCTTAATGTAACATTAATGCATTATTGGTAAGTCAGAGTTAATCGCTAATGCCTTCTAATCTGAGCAATAAATTCCATGTGACATTTTGCACACAGAAGATGTGATAGAGAGGTATGTGTACTAGGAGGATACTCTATTCCTTGATGTACATTTCACTAAAACATTATGGCAACCATGGTATTAGTCTACCTTATGTTATTACAATGAAATCTCTCAGACAGGTAAACATTTAGAAACAACTTGGAGCAATTCCTGGTGAGGACAGATGGTGAGACTGTAGAACACAGGCACTCATCTCCAAATGGACAACCCAGTGAGAGACCACAGGACCAACTCAGGCTTTAGAGCAACCTGCTTTTCATGTTGACTCCCTGCAAGGGGCAGCTCCTCTGTTTTATCTCAAGGATAACTCTAGGCACTCCCCTCATTCTATTTCTGATTCTTTGAAAGAATGAGAGGGGGCAGGGAGAAAGAAAAAAAGAAAGGATGGAAAGAGGGAGGGAGGATAGGAAGGGAGAGAGGGGAGGGAAAGAAGGAAGGAGGAAGGAAGGTAGGAAGGAAGGAAGGAAGGAAGGAAGGAAGGAAGGAAGGAAGGAAGGAAGGAAGAGTAATTTTTTAAACACACACAAAGTATTAGGAATAATTATGGCATCTTCAGGTAAGATTTGTTTCAGTTGACTTTCCTCTCCACTGGTTTCATGCCATGCCCTCTTGTATCCTCTCTCCAGTCTCCATGTCAAATCTGTCCTTTGGTCCTTCCTTTTTCAGTGTCTCCTGTTTCCTTCCCTTGTTCTCATCTCCATTTTTCTGAGGTTTTACCTACATTCACACCACTTGTTTACATTTGTGTCTACTTTACAAATTAGGCTTTGCATAGGATAAAGAAAGTTTTTTTTTTTTAAGTTCTAATTTTGGGTCAGCTCACACAGTATAATACATTCCAATTTCTTTTTGCCAATTTTGTAATTTTATCATTCTTCATGCTGAATAAAATTTCATTCCTTATACATTTTTCATTGTTCATCTGTTGATGGACATGTCAGTTGGCTTCTTTTCCTTGCTATTATGAGTGTAACAATAACAATATACATGGAAGTATCACTGTAGCAATATAGGCAAACTTGAGTATACATTTGGGAGTGGTGTCTCTAGGTTTAGCTTACTGCTTCTTATCAAGGGGAGGTTGCATTGGCATCCTAATTATGAATAAAATTATAACATTCTAATATATACCATTCAACAACATATGGAAATCTCCTTTGTGACTGCCCACATCCCTTTACATTATTGTTATCAACTATACCTTTATACAATGTGTACAAAGACATAACTGAACCTTTTTTAGTTACATAAAAACAAAATGAGAAGTTACCAAGCAAACATGTAAAAGTACAACATTTTAGGTTAATAATTTTAAAACAGTATTGTTTTATACAGTATACAAAACTATATATATGAATCTTGAAGACAGCCCCAATTTTTGTGTGTGATCTTTTGGGTTTGACATCTTCATTTTAGGGTACTATGATTACAGTTTAAAAATAAACTTTATAGTCTATATTCTGCAGTTTTGTACCAATTCTTTCCCTATCAGTAGGCACCTAGTGCATACTCTGTGCTTTGTTCTGTCTTGAGAAGATGCTGTGGCTGCTGAGTCCATGGTTTGTGAGTCTAGCAGGATGGGTAGAAGGTGCAGAAATGTGAGAGACACCCTAGACGTCATGCTTCAAGAAGAACTGAACATTGAAGGAAGACCTCCAACATGGACTAGAGAGTAAAGTTTTCTAAAGCAAGCTCATGCATGTCACAGTGACTTCACTGAGGCAGCATCTTCTACACGCTGATCTATCAATAGTGAAGTTGTCTCATGAAGTCTTCACCTGTCCATGCTAAGGCAAGGAAAAAGAAAGAACCACAGTGCAATGTCATTGAATATGTGGGATTGGATTTATTCTGCAATCTTCTTTTAACGTTTTATGCTAGAATTTTCTTTCAATAGTAAATACAGTCACTCAGTTTTTCATACATCTCTGCAGAGAGAAACATGACAAAATGTTAAAAATGAGTGAATCCAGATAAATTATATGGAGGGGATTTTTAAATATCACACATGTCAATTTTTATATAAATTATTTTATTATTTCAAAGCAAATAACCAAAGGGCTAGAGAGATCGCTTAGTGGCTAAGAGTATGTACTGCTCTTATACAAGACTTGAGTTTAGTTCCTAGCACCCAATTTGTAGTATACTGGGCAACAGCATGGCTGTGGACAATCAGAGGGATGATGCCAAGCAAAAAGGATGACTCTGTTGCTCTTTGAGGTCTCTAGGTTTTCTGTGAAAGGATTGCAGGTGATTAAGTCATGACTTCCCAAAGGTAGACTGGTTTTTCACTACCATAAGTCAACTGATTAAGGTCTTTAATTGCATCCAAAAAGTCTCTTTCAACAGAACATCCTAGGCCAAGCACTTGGGAGAAGTATGTGAACCACCAGTTGCCTGCTTCCTTTATTCCATCCATTAACTCTCATAGAAGAATTTCTCACCCAGACACATTACAGGGAGAGAATTCCAGACTCCATGTTAGCTAGCCAAGTAAGTTGACACATCATAAAGCTATAGCAGGAAGGGGGGAGTGAAGGATATATGGGGTTAGAGACATTGAAATAAACTCTGGGGAGACAGGCTAGCATGTGAGACAGAGAGCTACACAGTGGACAGACCTCCCTTACTTTACACCCTTTGATTAAGGGGATGAGGACCACCCATTTCAAGGTCTATCAGCCTCCTTATGGATGTCTCCTCCATTTTAGTCTGTGGTAATTAGACCACATGTCTTGGGGAGTCATGATGAGGCAATGACTACCTGGAACTGGTAGGTGACACGAAGGCTTGTAGTTTTCCTGTTGGATTTTATTGCTTGGTAGTAACATTCACACGTCTTGGCCTCTTGGATTCTCCATGAAAATGGCATCTGCTCATTTCTCTAGAGTATGCACACAGGAAACTGAGCATATGTGGGATGGAAGATGGGGGTTGGGGTGATGCAGATGTAAAGCCACTGGCTAACTTTACTATAAGAGCTATTTATAGACCTTCCGAGGCAGCTGTGCCTCCTGCTGTTCAGTTTTACACATTTATTGTTGGAAATTTAGAAATGTATCTATCCCAAGCATTCACTGCTTTCTGGAATGCATACAATTTAACATCTTGCATTTAGAGATGATGCATTTTCATGTCTTCATTCCAAGTTTTGTGGTTTTATGATTTATGTGTTTGTATGTATTCATGGCATAAGCATTGCTAGTGCCCATGTATGCACTTGTGTGGAAAGACCAAAGACTGACATGAGACTGTCTATTTCTACTGCTTTCTGCACCTGATTTTCAGACAAGGTATCTTTCCCTAAGCCTGGAGCTGGCCTGTTCAGGTAGACAGGTTGGCTAATTAGTTCCAACATCTGCCTATCTTGGTTCCCTAGCACTAGGGTTACACACTGGAATCTTTACATGGATGCTGGGGATCCAAACTCTGATACTTTGGCTTTCAAAGAAAGTCATTAAATGCTAAACTATCTCTCCATCTTTGTTTTACTGATTATTAAACTTAGTTTCTTTTTATTTTTTTTTCATTTTTATCAGATATTTTCTTCATTTAATTTCAAATGCTATCCCGAAAGTTCCCTCTCCCCTCTCCCTGCCCTGCTCCCCTGCCCACCCACTCCCACTTCTTGGCCCTGGTGTTACCCTGTACTGGGGCATATAAAGTTTGTAAGACCAAAGGGCCTCTCTTCCCAATGATGGCTGACTAGGCCATCTTCTGCTACATATGAGTCTAGAGACACGAGCTCTGGGGGTACTGGTTAGTTCATATTGTTGTTCCACCTATAGGGTTGCAGACCCCTTCAGCTCCTTGGGTACTTTCTCTACCCCCTCCATTGGGGGCTCTGTGTTCCATCCAATAGATGACTGTGAGCATCCATTTCTGTATTTGCCAGGCACTGACATAGCCTTACAAAAGACAGCTATATCAGGGTCCTTTCAGCAAAATCTTGCTGACATTTAAAAACTCTTTCACTAATTATTTGTAAACTTCACATCATGTACCCCAGTCCTATTCCTCACTCAGTTCCTTCATATCTGCCCTCCTCTCTTGCAACCTCCTCCTCTAAATTAAAAAAAAAAAAAACCAACATAAAAAGCATCTCTTGGAAACTTTGGTGAATAGCAGTGTGTCCCACAACATACCCTTTTGTCTACACTTCTTTATTTGCAACTTTTCATTGCAATGAGTCATTAGTCTGTTTCGAGGCCTCTGGTTTCTGTTATACTATCTTTACTGGATCTTCACAGGGACTTCTCTTTGATATCCTGTTATTGGCCTATGATATAGAGATCCTACAGCTTTGGATCTGTAGATCTGGTCTCTTCATACTTTCCAGCAGTTCATAGATGGGATAATTATTGGGTTGGGCCAACTCAAAGCCTTGGATCTGGGCACGTGTGGTAGTTGAGTTGGTCAATCTGTCAGCTTTCCAGCACCTACACCTTCAGGACAAGCTCTCCAGCACTCTACCAACTATCTCACCCAATGCTGCAGCCCACAATGGGTAGGGCTGCCTTTCTTGATCTCATGACCCCCAAGAGCAGCTCTACCTGTCACAGGTGGCTAAGGTAAAAGGGGCTATGGTCTCTCTCCCTTGCCCATGTACCTACATGGGAAATGAGGGGCAGGGCCAGTTCTCCTCATTTCATGCCCTCAGGGCCAGCTCACCCCTGACACTGACACTAGAGCTATTTCTACTGTGGCACCTAGTAGTGGTGCAGGGTCCACTCTCCCAAGTGGTGTAGCCATCTATGGGCAGGGTCAGCTCTGAAAAGTCCTTGAACGTCAACATTGCCCCAGGTGGCAGTCTAGACCAGGGATGTCTGCATGGTCTTTGTTGGTAATATGAGCTATGAACATCAACACAGACCCCTGTTACTGCATGGCCACAGACCAAATGTAGCCTTCAATGGCAGCACAGGCCAGGACTTCTCCATAGCCTCAGGTGGCAGGGCAGGCTACTCACTTCAGGTTATCCCCTTCCACCCGTGCATCTTTCCAGTTCCACCTCTCTTCATAGTACTCAAGACATCCTGCTTCTCTTTCTCTCCCATCTCTCCACACTTGATCATCATCATGGCTCCTGTGGGCATGGGACATGGTGGTCAGGCCTCTGGGAATCTTCCACCAGCCAGACTTGCAGGGGCAGGTGGGCAGGCAGGCAGGCCTCTGGGGTAAATTTTCTTGAATGTGAAATTTAGAAAATAAAAAGCCTAAAGCTACCTTGTATAGGAAATGAATTGTGTAGTGCTTTTATATTCATTTCCTTTCTCTATAGACATTCCAAGAAATGAACATTATAATCTAATCTTTGCAAATGAGAAGTTGCTGAGTCTGGGTTTTAGGAAATGAATGGCAGAATCAGGTTTTGAATCTATGTCTGTCAGAACTAAGGTGAATGTTTTATGAACCATTTCACAAATAAGCCTTTGCTTGAAGCTTGATGGTTGTACCACAGTCAGGCCATGTATATTCATATCAATGATGTTCTCTTACAAATTTTTAGGAAAACTGCAATCTTCAATTATTCCGTTGCTAAAAATTGGTAGCAAGCAAGCAAACAAACAAACAAACAAACAAAAAACTCTTAGCAAAAACATAAATGTCTAGATCAGTAATGAAACTGCATGTCTAGCAGTGGAAAGGCCCTATCATCTGCTGTTTGATTGCTATAGACAACTTGAGCTAGACACATACGATGACAAAAACATGCATATGATATAAACTATGAGTGTAGATATGTCATAGACTATCATAAAATATGACAGTTCAATCAAGAAAGAGCAGACAAAGTGTGGTAACTCTGGAAGTAGAGATTCATAGAATTTGCAACACTTTTCTTATAGACACAATTACATTCTATGTTCTGCTTTTGGAAATTTCCATATTTGAAAGTTCAGTCATTCTGAATTTCAGCCCATTCATATCTGCCTGAGAGGTTACACAGTCACACTGATGACCAGGGACACAGAAGAAAACAACAGAAGAATCATCAATTGCCTGACAAAGAAAAGCCTCCTCAAGTGGATATTTTACATTTATTTTTAAGATGTCATTTTAAAATAACACATAATTGTGCATTTACCCATCATCTTTAACATTATCATTTCCTTGTGGTAAGATCACTTAAATTATCTTTTCAACCAATTTTGAAATATATAAACCATTATCATTGACAGTAGTCACCCTGCTATGAACCAGGACACCATAATTTATGTTTTATATCTAAGTGTCTCAATTATTCAACCTGGCTCTATTCTATTGCCGACCCGACTTTCACAGCCCCTGGTAACCTCTATTCCATTATGCACTTCTATGAACTCAACATTTGTAGATGCTATTGTAGGCTCATGAAGTATTTATCTTTCAGTGCCTAGCTAATGTCATTTAAAATAGGTTGCTTGCTTGTAGATTTTGTAAATTTGCTAATCCACAGTATGATTTCAATTCTTTGAATAACGTTTAGTTCTATGATGTTAGCATCAGCACTTAAGTGACTATATATTTTTCTTTCCTAGACTAGAGACACTGACACATAAGCAGAGACAACAAACTGTCTACAGTAAGGGGGCCAAACACAGTAATGTGCCCTGCAGACAAAAGAGGATATCAACAGATAATATATCAAGACAGGAAGCAATACTGCTTTGCCCTCTATAAGAAAGTGCAGACATGGCATGCCACTTTCTCCAGAACAGTACCCTTCCCTTTACCCTCTTTCTCACTCTCTCCCTTTATATCCATCCCAACCTCTTCCTCTGAACCTCCTTGTAATTGTCATTGTCCCAGTTGTCATCAACCTTGCCGTCATCATCATGACCATCATAATGAACACCATCACCACCTTCCTCTTCCTCCTCCTCCTAATCATCATCATCATCTCTCTTTGTCTCTCTGTCTCTGTCTGTCTCTGTCTCTCTCTCCTCAATTCCATTGCGTTCCCTTTCTCACTCTGTGTCTGTATTCCATATGTTTTTTACACCAATGCTGACAGGGTAGGAGCTGGCTAGGGTCACTTACATAGAGAATGAGTGAGCAGGCACAATATCATTTTCAAGTGTCAAAAGATGACTTGGGTATTTCTGTTTTGCAGGATGAGCCTTATCCTTGAGAGCAACTCTTGGGCAGATGAACAGGTTTTGAATTAGATATCATATGAAAGAGCATTGTCTGTTGCTGCTGGTGTTGGTTTTTTTCCCCCACCTGTTTCTGTTTGGTTTGAAACCAGAAATTTTATCATTATCATTAACCTACCCTTTCACTAGCTGACAGACATGTTATTTATTCTCAGATATGTCCTTTTAACCTTGATTGTCCTGTGTAAGCTGCTTGTCATCATCTTAATACACCTTGCCTCAGGAAGTTGTTTTTCCTAAGTAAAATAAGAGTAAGACTATAAAACTTCAGACAGTCCTGAACACATAATATCCTTCACATAAAAATTACCTCATGTAACTGTTGCTATTATGAGTATGATTTTTATTATTATTGGGTCATAAAACTCCCCAATGAAACATGTGGACTGTTCTTTCATCTACTTCTCAGTGCAAAGCGCAGGCACATCATTGTTAAATTGCTTCCAAATTTTCTTCTTATATGGCCTTATAAATCTAAAACACGATTATTGTCAACATGTCTAAAACATTGCAGTAATGAAGACAATACCTGGTTCCCCATCTAATAACCACTACTAACCCGTTGATGCATATTTTCCATGTTTTACTGTGAGTTTTACATGGTTATGCTGACATTGTGTAACATGCTCTATATGCTTGATTTTTTAATTAGATTTTATTATGATCAAGTGCAAGTAAAATAAAGTAAATAAAATTTGTGTTTTCATTGTAGAATATTATAGAAAATGTAGAAATACTTATAAAATATATCTCTCAGCATTAAGAATATGTAGCTCATAATAATTCATATAGTTCTGTAAAACCTATTTCCATGCTTTAAAAAAATAGTTCAAAAGATGCAATATCTAATAAATTAACCTTGAAAAACAAAATAAATTTGTGATCCTATATGAAAAATTACACTTTTAGTGGATATTTAATTTATTTACATTTTAATGTTATTCCTTTTCCTGTTTTCCTCTCCAAAACCCCTTTATCCTATCCCCCCTCCCTTGATTCTATGAGGGTGCTCCCCTACTCACCCATCCATTCCCTCCTCACTGCCCTGGCATTCCCCTCCACTGGGGCATCCAGCCTTCACAGGACCAAGGGCCTCTCCTCCCACTGATGCTAAATAAGGCCATGCTCTGTTACGTATGCAGCTGGAGCTATGGGTCCCTCTTTGTGTAATCTTTGGTTGGTGGTTTAGTCACTGGAAGCTCTGGGGGGTCTGGTTAGTTGATATTCTTGTTCTACCCATGGGGTTACAAACCCCTTCAGCTCCTTCAGTCCTTCCCCTAACTCCTCTATTGAGGTCCCCATGCTCAGTACAATGCTTGGCTGCAAGCATTTGCATCTGTATTGGTCAGGCTCTGGCAGAGCCTCTCAGGAAACACCTATATAAGACTCATGTCTGCAGGCATTTGGCATCCAGCATAGTGACTGGGTTTGGTGTCTGTATATGGGATGGATCTCTAGGTAGGGAAGTTTCTGGATGGCCTTTCCTTCAGTCTCTGCTCCACACTTTGTTCCCGAATTTTCTTTAGATAGGAGCAATTCTGGGATAAAAATTTGGAGATGAGTGGGTGGCCTCAAAAAATTATAATTTACTGAAGAGATAATATCAACTTCTGAGAACAATTGTTAGTTTTTCTAGTTAATAAACACTGTTATCTTCATAACATATTTTAAGAGATTATATTGAAATTGTTATTCAAATAACTTGAAATGCAATCAGCTATTACACTATGGATATATCTTTGCTTTTATAAATAAACAAATTTCTAGTCCTTTGTTGAATCAATGTCTTATGTACCCAAGAGTAGACATACTTGGCATGTTAGTTATATTTCGTTTTGATGCGACCAAATAACTGAGAATAAGCAACTTGAGGGAGGAAACATTTAGTTTTGCTCATGGATTGAGGTGAATCATCAATTATGGCAGAGAAGGCAAGATAATTAATGCAAGAGTTGGTAACATTGTGTGTGATATAAGGAAGCAGAGAGTATGCATGTACTCCCATTGATACATCCTCCTCTCCCTTTATATTTAGTTTAATATTCGAGCCTATGGGATACTACCATCAGCACTCATTGTGGATTTTCCTTCTTAAGGTGAACCTCCATGGGAGCATACCCCAGAGACGAGTCCAGACAATGAAGAGTAATTATCCCAACCCCACTTCTTGCCAGCTTGATACTTGGCAACTTTTCTTGCCTTTGCCACCCAAACATAACACTTTTAAATCATAACATTTCACCAGGGCCTGTAAGTTTTACATTAGTCTCATAATGTGAAATGATGAAATCAATTACCCCAGTTCTCCAAAGCTGGAAAAGTTCTACCACTGTTCAGAAGTGTACCTTCAGAGCATTATTGAACCTCAGACAATCTCTTAAGGATCACAGAAGGACATTTCTACTCTGGGAACATTGGAGGAGGACATACACATTAAGTTCCTTGTTACACAATAAAACAACCTAGGTAAGGAAGGCTTTGATTTGGCCCATAGCTTGAGGTTATACTCTATGCTGATGGGGAAGACTTAGTGGCAGCAGTATGCAGAAATTTGAATGGAAACAGAAAATCTGAATGCTGTGCACATCCTGTTTTGTCGTTTATATGGAGTCTGTGACCTCAGCCCCTGTAATAATGCCATCCATAATCAGAGTGGGTATCCCAACCTCAGTTAACCTATTCTGGGACATCCTTCAGAGATATGACCAGAAGTTTGTTCCCTAGGAGATTCTAGAACCTTTTCACCATCAAATCAATTCAGAGCAATAGTGAAAGTCACCAGGGAAAATACCAAACCCTGCACCTCCCCACGTGAAACCTGGATTTTATTATGAACTGGTCTGGGCTCGAATCTCCTTACGTGGATTCATCTCTGTAGCTCTGAAACCTACAGAGCATAAAGTCTCCTCCATGAATGGGTTCCACGTTGTGCCCGTAGCTTTCCTTGGTGGATATACCCTGGTCCTGACATCTCTAAATTCTTAAGGTCTCTGTCATAACTAAAGCTTCACCTCCATGCATTTAACATAACCTTAAAGGCTGTCTGACTGTGCCTCATCTTGTATTCACTGAGTTACTTTCTAGCTTGCTGCAAGCCTCCACAACCCCATCACTCACGTTTTGCAAGCCTGTAAACAAGCACATGAATGATGCTATCACATTCTCTGGACAGATGTCCCCTAGAACAGCTGTAACAAACTCTGAGTGTGTTGGTGACTAACCCTGAGAAAATGCATCCCTAGGCTGCTGTTTTAGGGCAGCAATTCTCAACCTGTAGGTCGTAACCCCTTTGGATCTTGCATATCAGATATGTTCCATAAAAGTAGCAGAATTATAGTTATGAAGTAGCAACCAGTTGCTTCTATTGTTGGGGGAGGGTCACCACACTATGGGAAGCTTTAGTAATCATTAGGAAGGCATTGTTTTTTAGAGTTAGAATAAGTTTTAGAGTAAGCAAAGTCCTCACTCAGTT
Organism: Mus minutoides; assembly: GCA_902729485.2. Classification (NCBI taxonomy): domain Eukaryota; kingdom Metazoa; phylum Chordata; class Mammalia; order Rodentia; family Muridae; genus Mus; species Mus minutoides. The sequence goes on from CACVCL010017178.1 coordinate 142,911, forward strand.
CAGGCACTCTCCTTTGAAAGAATCTGGTGCTTCAGGGAAATCCTTCCTACTGTCCCAGTGCAAGGTAGAGGTTTATTCAAATTTGCTGGACTCTCTAGTAACTGCAGCTATTTCCTTCTTATCTACCTTATCTGCAACTTTGAACATTTCCACATTCCTTTCTTTGCCAAAGTGTACTTATTAAAGTCTGTCTGTCTGTCTCTGTCTCTGTCTCTCTCTATCTCCCTCACACACTGAATTATAGCAATAACAACAAACAACAACCAAACAACAACAACAACAGCAACAACAGCAACAACAACATAACCAGACTACTGTCTGAATGTTCTTTTATCCTGAATTTCCTTCACTGAGCAACTTAGAATCCAAACTCAGCCAGGTTTTCAGGAAATGGACCTATCTGTCTATCTATCTACCTACCTATGTATCTTCTATCTGATCTATCTATCTATCATCTATCTATCTATCTATCTATCTATCTATCTATCTATCTATCTATCTAATATATCTATATTTATCTGCATTTATCTATTGTATTCATGCACTATTCTATGCTATACTTCCGAGCTCTTCTTCATTTCTCTGACAATCCAGTTACAAAAGCTTACAAATGACATGGTCAGATTTATGACAATACGGACCCCACTCCTGGTCTCTGTATCCTAGTTAACTTTTTCATCACTATGAACAAATACGTGACAATAAGCAGCATGCAACAGGAAGGTTTGGTTTTGGTTCACGAATGGAGAGTCACAGACCATTATGGGAGGGAAGGTATGGTAACATAAGTTTGAGCTACCAGATCACATTGCCTTTACCTCCTTGATCAGTGGGCTATAGAGAATGGGATCAAATAATGAGCCATATTGGTGTAATGGGCACTTTGCTGACAGCGTTATAGGCAAACTTCAACTTAGGTGTAAAGTTTAACTAGTCTTTGATCCAATTCATGCTAATCCAAAAGAAAGTATAATTTTCTGAGCAGGTGGATTTTGCAGCCATATCCTTGAAAACTTGACCTTGTAAACTGCATATTTCTACCTTTATGTGAAGCCAGGGTTCTCATGTACTTGGAGTTACAGAGGAGAAAATTATTCATAGTTGCCAAGGACAAATTTTACTCAACATAACCTAGAGGGTTATACATTTTTTTTTTATCTCTGAAACTCAAAGCTCTGGCAGATAATGGGTGTGCTATGTCTTGATTTTTCCCCCCAGAACAGAGTAACCTTTTTAGATTTGTACCTCACATTTTAAAACTCAAGTTCATCAGAGTTATAAACACAAAAGTATATGTTTCAAGCACAGCTTTGATTACTGCTTCTGCGAGGGAGTTCCTTCCAGGTTCCCTTCCTCAGCACTTCATAATTGCACTTGATCAAATTCTGTCATTTATTTCCCAGCAGAAAGTTGAGGTTATTCTACTGATTATGCTACTAGCCTCTTTGGATTCTTTACTTATTCCATTTATTTGCTATTCACGCCATTGTGCTCAGTGTTTTCTCTTCTGTCATTCCCTCTATTATTTTCTATTAATATCACATTCTCTACAACTATAATAATGAATAATTTTTAAAGAAACTTCGCTGTTCCTCTGAGAGTTTAGGATGATGCTCAAAAGTATTTAATCACAACTTAAACACTTGTGCATCATAACCAGGCTGTTGGTGAAGGCTTCTGTTTCTGCATGTGAAATTCCCAGGATTCCTATTTTATAAAATTTATATATTTAATATGAATGTTTTCCTACATATTTTTATATTGACCTCATGTGTGTCTGGTGCAGATGAAGTTCTGAAGAGGGAATCAGGGATACTTGTGAACCGTCCGGTGTAGGAGTTAGGAACCGAACCCAAGTTCTCTGCGAGAGGAAAAAGTACTCTTAGTCACTAAGCCATCTCTCTAATTACTATTATTGGTTTTAGTTTTAATTTTTCAAACAAAGTCTCAACTGTGTAAGCCTGGATAGCCTGGAATCCATTATTTAGAGCAGACTGGCCTCAAACTCTGCCTGTCTCTGCCTCTTAAATGCTGGAATTGGAGACAGGTGCCACTATGCCCAGTCTCAGCTGGAATTGGAGACAAGTGCCACTATGCCCAGTCTCAGCAATTCTCTTGCTCTTGGTTTTCCTCAGGCTAAGATCAGAGAAATCTCTAGAGACTAAAGCTGGGACACTGCTTCTTCTGGATCCTTTCTCAGGGCTTCTGGTCTTCCGGTTCAAGGTCATAGCTTCCTTGTGTCCCTCATCTACTCAGTTCTACCCAAACCTTAGAATCTGCTCACTGTTCCCTTAACCATTCTTACTCTGTTTAACCATCTATGACTACCAACTTTCATTTCCTATACTCTACCTATGCTTATGTAAATGGAAATTTATTAATCTTTCTACAATGGTTATCGTGTCAAAGTGTCAATTCTTTTGGTCAAATATTAGTCTAGATGTACCATGGCTTGGAAGACATATTATGGATCTCATTACTATTAACAGTTTGTTGTCTTTACATAAGTCAGGTGACCTTAAGTAATATGGCTTGGCTTTATCCAATCAATATAATATATAAGGGGAAAATTTGAGGTTTCCCAAATGAAATAATTTTATTTTATTAGTCAATGTCTTAATCAATCTCTGTTGCTCTCACTCTTCTACTGAACAGGACCTGGCTTTTATAAAACCTTTGATAGCTACAAATAAGGGGTCTTTACAAGGACACAGTATTGCTCATTCAAACTTTTGTTTCTCTCTTATTTCTTCTATCAACTTCTTTTGTGTTTCTCTAAAGACTTTATTATTGCAAGCACTGGGGATTGCAAACTAGGGAGACACTGTACTTAACTCTTGGGAATTGTCAAACTCCTAGGAACTCTGAAAATACAAAGTAATGAAATGTAGTGAAGACAACTCTGGTGTGTTAATAAGAGTGTTGGCTGACCTGTTCTCTGACCTGGATGAACAGAGTTCCAGGCTGAGAGGTTAGGTGAGTGAGATCACTTATGTAGCTAGGAGGAACTTCTCCACAACACAACTCTTTGTGTGGATCTGCCAGTGTTTTCCAGAGAGACAGAATTACCAGGAACCCTAGTTAAGGTTTCGATTGCTATGATAAAATGTCACGACCAAAAGTACCTTGAGGAGAAAAGGGTTTATTTAATCTTACATACCCTGATCACAGCTCACCACTGAGGGCAGTGAGGGCAAGAATTCAAAGAGGGCAGAAACTTGAAGGCAGGAGTCGATACAGAGGCCACAGAAGAGTGATGCTTACTGAATGGCTTTTCATGCCCTAATTTTCTATATACCACAGGACTACCTTTCCAGGGTGTCACCATCCCTGGTAAGATCCACCCTCCTGCCGGGCATGGTGGCACGCGCCTTTAATCCCAGCACTTGGGAGGCAGAGGCAGGCTGATTTCTGAGTTCAAGGCCAGCCTGGTCTACAAAGTGAGTTCCAGGACAGCCAGAACTACACAGAGAAACCCTCTCTCTCAAAAAAAAAAAAAAAAAAAAAAAAAAACAAAATAAAACAAAACAAAAGCAAAATAAACAAACAAAAAAAGATCCACCCTCCTATATCAATCACCAATTGAGAAAATTTACTATAGGGTTTCCCATTGGCCAATCTGGTGGCAACATTTTCTCAATTCAGAGGTATTTTTGGGTTTTGTTTGCTTGTTTTGTTTTGCTTTGTTTTGGTGTAGTCATCATTATTTTTAGAAAAAATAATTCTAGCTTGTGTCAAACTGACCAAAATCTAGCCAGGACAGTAAAACATACATGATGTAGAAGAGACATTCATTATAAAACTTGCTTCCATCATATAGAGGCCTTGAAATCCAGCAGATACTTTCTACAAGTGGGAGAATTAGAAAGATAGGTGATGGAATTCAGTCTGTACTTGAAGTCACACGGCCCAAGAAAACTAAAGGTAAAAATTCAAGTCTAAGGTCAGGGGCCTGAGAACAATAAATGAACGATACTGGAACCTCAACACCCAAGAAACAAGAACTCTTTGTTCATTAGCAAAGATGTCCCTACTGAACATGATGCCCACCCACAATGCCAAGTTCTCTTAGCTTTGCTTACTCTTCCAACCATATACTAAAGTCTTTAGATGATACCCCCAGAAATAATGACTTCCTAGCTATCTGAAATCTTATAAATCAGGCCAGGCAATATAAAATTAACCATCACTTAGTGAAAACTGGGTTCATTGACTTTATATTTATACTGATTTCTTCTTTTCTTCAGTACTTACATTCTTTAATACTCTCTCTCATTGTACTCAAAATACACTGAAAATAGGAAGATTTTCAGTATCCAGTGAATTGAGTGTGCATATGCTACCAAATCTCCAAATCATGTTTAGTAGCTCAAGTTGGCATGTCTAGACAAAAGAGAAACTCTTTGCCAATATTCTGATTTATCTTTTCTCTCCCGAGACACTATACCCATTTTCATAAGTTTTTTGCATCATTTCATTTTCCTTTAAATTATAAAAATATTCTAAATACATCTGATTTTCAGCACTATTGTATATCTTTATTATTTGTTCACTTGGTTAATTCATCAATATTTAGCCAGAATTTTACCAAAAGTGAGACAAAACTCAGGTGCTTTTAAGAGAGGTTGTTTCAGTAACTGCTAGCCAAATGTCATTTGAAAACCAGAAGTCCGAGCCCATCATTGGCGATAAGGGGATGATTCAATTCCATTTGGGTAAGTTATGTCTGTCTACTGAAGCAGACTCTTGATTGAATCAAAGGAGGCTTTTCTTGGACACTCTGGTAATTGCTTCGATTCTCCAGCTAGTTCAGATATTACAGAAATGGTGTTTGAGGGAGTGGGGGATGGTGGGCCTAATTGGAGAGTCTGGTTTTATAAGCAAGCTGCTTTCATCTTGCTCTTCTTTGGAAATAATGAGGTTTGTAAAAATCACTGTAAATATATGTCTGAACATGTAGCCCCCATCACTCTCTTGCATGATTTCATAAGCAGCTGGTGTTACCATGGCAGTTAAACAGAGTAAGCATGCTCATTTTAGGACATCTGTATCCAATACAGACTATCTGGCCTGTCTATGTCCCTCCTCTGTGTGTAACGTGATGGAAAGCAGGCTCCGAGTTTTGGGTGCCTGCCTCATGTACTTCTCCATATCATGAAGTGAACAGCCACTTCCTTTCCAAGTCTCATAAATGCTACGAGGATTTTCATTTTCCATTAAGAGGACAAGATTTTCTTTCTCTCTGTGATCTCAGAAGCCCTTGCAGATGATATACTTTGAGAGAAGTGTAGAAAAGTCCACTAGACTCTGGATCCCTCCATGTGTTTCTACAACCTCACAGTTCCCAAGACACTCTCAGCTTTTCAACTTGGCTTTGTAAACAGAAGTGATAACTATAAAACAAGCCAAAGTTGATGTCCAACATTGAAGAACAAGAGAGTGTCACCTGCATTTAAAGATTAAAATCAGGTCTGTGTCATGTTCCACATTTTAATTTCTCTTGTTTCCTTACACTAGCGATGGTATGCTACATCAGTATTTTTTGCTTTGTAAATGCTGATAAGTTATTTGAAATATACCACAGATACAACTCTTCTGTTTAACCTGATCTTGTCCCATTGTCAACAAAAAGTGTTTGCTTTACCAAAAGAAAGTCCTTCTGTAGTTGCAAAGTGAATATCCTATAACCACGATTCTCAGTGTGTGGTCCTCAAGCAATATCGGCATTCCTTAAAAATTATTGGTGATGGGAATTATTTGAGCACATCAAGACCAAAAAGATCTGGGCTCAGACCTGCTTGTGTGCATGTTAACAAGCTTCCAAGTGAATCTGATAAAATTCAAGAACATCTGTTCCTGAAAAGAAAACTAGTGGCGGAGAATCAGAAAGGAAATCAACACGTGTGCAGAATATTCTCTCAGACCTCGCCACGGAGACTTGGAAGACGGCACACTTTCCATGTGCACTCAGACATCTGTGTTACCTGCCTGCAAGCAATGAGCTACTATTACAACAACCCAGGTGGCAAGTACGGCCATTCTGATTTTCAAAATGAAGTAATTAAAGCAGAGGACATTGCTAAGGTCACACAGCTTCATCAGCTGAATCCAGTCTAACTCAGTCCAACATAGCCATAGGGCTTCTTATCTGGACTTGCAGAGACCTGCAGAAAAAAAAAAAACAGACATTTTTTCAAAGGAATCCAGAGGTGCCCTAGAAGGAGGATGTGTGGCCAGGTCTGTTCCCAAAATATGAGATAAGAACGTGTCTCAGGAGAACAGATATGTTAAAATATAAAGCATGTGGCTAAGAATTGTGCTATATGCATATGTGTGTGAAATTTGAACATTACAACTGAGCATGGCATGTGCAGGTACTCCTTGGTTTTGTTTTTTTTTGGTTTTTTTTTTTTTCTAGTAAAAGATTTTTTTTCATAAGCTTCAATTGTCCAGCTTGTCATTGATGTTTAGAAAGTTCTGTGTACTTCTTGGTCTTGAACACAGCTCCCAATAAAAGGAGTTTTCAGGGATATTTTCAAATGCTTTTGTTTTAGAATAAAAAAGGCAATGGGAAGCAATTTTATGAGGTTGGAAGGTAGACTTCTTTTCCCTTGAAGACTCTAATGGAAGCCAAAAACATGTTATTGTGTTATTTTCAAGAATGGTCTATATTGAGCTAAGGAACTGTATTTTGTGGGTGAAGATCTTACATGCACCAAGAGCATTTTCATAGTTGTGAAGTATATATAATACACACCAACATTTTAATGCCTTCTTACTTTTGAGTTAAAGTTAGAGTTTTTTAGCTTGCACATGTCATCTGCTGATACTCACAATTATGACATATGATTAAGAAGCCAGGATAGTTTAGAAATTAAAAACAAATCATCAGGATCCTTCTGGTGATAACCATGTATGTTGGATGAACAAGATTTGAAGTTGAAAAGACACTTTTTAATAGTTTCTCACATCTTACCCTGTTACCTAAGGAAGGAATCTGGGTCAAGTTCTCACACATGAGGAATAAGGAAGCAAGGGCAACTGTTTTGCTTCTCCCCTAAGTTCACGGGCCAGGAGCATAGCAAATTAACAATAAGAGTTCAGACAGAAGTCTACCAACATGTTCATGCTGCTCTCACATGGGAGCATTCAAAGAGAAACAAGAAATGATTAGAATTTGAAATCTGGATACTTTGTGATAAATTAGGGGAAAGAAATGCCTATGGAGTTTGGAAGAGATAAACTAGTCCTTTTTTAGAGTATGTAGGAGATATGATTGCCTGTGATAGTTTCAGTATGGATTTTGTATCAACTTCTCTCTGTGAGAGGTGAGTAACAGCCTAGCAAAGGAATTTGTAACAGCTGAGATGTTTTTGGAGTCATTTCTTTTAGGCAACAGAGATTTTTGAAACTTGCATGTCATGAGTGTAGACTCATCCTTAGGTACATGGGGGGCATATCTGGGGTCATCTTACAGCAACTGGAAATAGGGAGAGGTCAGATAGCTAGGAAGACATAGAGCTAGTGCATTTAGTTTCCAAGCCTATAGATGTCGCCATGGTAGCTGTCATGTCAGGAGACAGCAGTGACTACCACACTGTGACCACTGCTTCTTTATCCCAATAAATGAGAAAGCAAGCAGTTACTGAGAGCAGCTAGTCCTGGCATAAGAGATATGGATGACAGGGAAAAGGCTCTTAACAGCCACCATGCACTTCCTTCATCCTTCAGTTAAAAATTAGCATCCAGTGATTCCATTGTTCAGTTCTACATTCATGACAACTGGCAAACAATTGTCTGGGGTCATCAAGGCTTAAGCTGTGTCTCCCTGGCATCTGTGTCAGCATGGACAAACTTACTTTTCCTCATGGACAGGCTTGCATCCTTGCATCGATGGCTTCAACTGATGAGATCAGAAGAGAAACATGTTCTTCGGCGCATACCAGCATGGATATATTTGAAACATCTCTGTGTCTATCACACTGCACAGAAGATAAAATAATCTAAGTCTCATCAGCACTTCCCCCTCTGGATGCCTGAATATTTACATCCTGTTAATAACAGGAAACAACTACTGTAGAGGTTTGTGTGTGTGTGTGTGTGTGTGTGTTAAACAATAATAGGATAAGGGAAATGCTGCACATCTTTAACTTATCTATAGGCAACAAGATTTCCCCAGTTGAAAACCTTTTCCCATCACATCCTGCTACCACCCACGCTCAGCCACCTTCTCTTTGTAATAATTTCCCTTTATTTACAGCATTAGAACAGTGCTGCGAAGGTTACACAGACATAATTTTAGCAGCAACGCATTACGTTGAAATTTCCTGGGTCAGAATCTCTCTTGTCTGCTTTGGGAAACAGGAAGGACATGTCAACCATTTTTAATGTCAACATTGACTGGTGATGCCTATGATTCATTATCTCCTTCTACTGACAACTCCAGGTCTCCACCAAGATACAGGCTTAGGAAAGTGGTTTTTCATATACAGAGATTTAAAATCAATTTAAAAAGAAGATTAGTATATGACAGTTGATGCTTCTGATGTGCCATGATTCTTTCGGTGAAGTGTGGTCTTGAGCCATGGTACTTTACAACGATATGAAGGAATTAAGACACTTCTGTTTCCTAGGCACCCACCCCTTCCCGTTCTTTACATGACCTAAACCAATGAGGTTTAAAGGGGACCAAGTTGGTGATAAGCTGAGAAGGACATTGACGCTGTTGTGGTTTGAATATGGTTTGTTCCCACAAAAATTCATCCTGGGTCTCAGTTCCCTGTGAAACAGTGTAGTGGTATTCAAAAAATCAATTAGATTGTTGCGAAAACAAATCATTGCTTTGTTCAAAGCTCTCAGTTTGGCAGCATGGATTAGTTGCTACAAAGTCAGACTAAATCTATGAAGTACATCAAGATTCCTTGGCTTCCTGTTTCCTCTTTCCCTATATGACCTCTTCTTGGCATACTACTTCTCTGCTTTCTGCCAAAGCCCTCACCAAGAACCAAGCAGATGCCAATGCCCTGATCCTGAACTTCAAAGCCAGAAACCAAATCATCTTTATTCATTCATAATAACCCACTTTCACCTCTTCTATTGCAGTTGTGACATTTCTGGAACTTAAGTTGGGATGTAATTGATACCTGACTATACGGTTTGAGTATAGCCTGAGTGTTTCCATACTCTGCCCTTGAAGTTCACATGTTGAAATATAGTCTCAGTTGTGATTTGTTAAGAGTGTGGGATGCCAATCAAACTCCGGCGTACGGAGGTAAGAGAATAGGGAATTGATTAATGTTCGAAGCTAAAGAGATTGCTCAGTGGATAAAGTACTTGACACCCAGGCATAAGCACTGGAGTTTGGATCCCCAACACACCAATAAAGTTATATAAATCTGGTAGCCTACCTGTACTTCTAGCAATCAGAAAGCAGAGACAGATGTTCCCTAGAGCAAGCAAATTCAGCAAAACAACCTGACTTCAGTAAATAATGTGAAGAGACATTGTTGAAGGCAGCCGACATTAACCTTTGGCCTCTACATTCATATGCACATATGTGAGCATGAACCCAGACTTACAGGCAGATATAT
>CACVCL010017178.1:155000-169293 GCA_902729485.2 Mus minutoides
AATGTCCTCTTTCTAGTGTTAATCACTACCCAGTTTCATTTATTTGTTCATGGATTGCTCTTTTCAGCAAAGAAAATTTCTCCAAAGTAAGGTGTTGTCTCCTTTGTTTAGATTTCAGAATGAAAGAGTGTTTGGAATGTAGTTGGTCTCAGTAAACTTTAGTTATAATAGTTGAAGGGTTAATTAAGTCCTTAATGAGGACTGGGTCACAATAAATGAATCCTAGGGCAAAGAGAACTACAAACGTGCAATAAGGTCAGGGGTCTGAGGAATGCAGTCAATAAGGATCCAGGAGGACAGATGCTCCATTGGGTTGGTTTCTAGAATCTTCCTTGGAATGAGAACTGATATAACCCTTAGTTCTTCTTAATATAAAAGTTATAGTAATACTTCTATGCAGACACTATTGCATATGCCAGGAAGATTTTGCTGAAAAGACCCTGATATAGCTGTCTCTTGTGAGACTATGCCAGTGCCTGGCAAATACAGAAGTGAATGCTCACAGTCATCTATAGCATGGAACACAGGGCCCCCAATGGAGAGCTAGAGAAAGTACCCAAGGAGCTGAAGGGGTTTACAACCCTATAGGTGAAGCCACAATATGAACTAACCAGTACCCCCAGAGCTTGTGTCTCTAGCTGCATATGTAGCAAAAGATGGCCCAGTCGGCCATCATTGGGAAGAGAGGCCCCTTGGTCTTGCAAACTTTATGTGCCCCGGTACAGGGAAAGGCCAGGGCCAAGAAGTAGGAGTGAGTGGGTGGGGGAGCAGCATGGGGGGAGGGTATAGGGAACTTTCAGGATAGCATTTGAAATGTAAATAAAGAAAATATCTAATAAAAAATAATACTTCTAAGATCCTACAGTTTCCTTCTACTTTGCCTGACATGCTCTTCTGCCCTCTCCCTCTTCACCCCACCTTCCCTCTCCTCCTCTCTCCCTCCTCTGATCTTCTCTGAAGCTCATCTCTGAGTTTCTAGAATTCTGAAAGAAGGCCTTTGCTCTGTATTCAGTTCTTGAACTCAGACTCGTCTTCCTAATGCAACCAACTGGACTCAGTTTTCACATCTTTTCTAGTTGCTAATTCTCAGAAGATACTTTCTAACTTATCATAAAACAAAACAAAACAAAACAAAACAAAACAAAACAAAACAAAACAAAACCCAGCTTCTCTACTCTATCCCCAGCCTTCTTCCTTTGTGTTTTGCACTGTAAAATTTACTGTCCCTTGTATATATGGCTGCATGTATATTCCCAACCATATACACATCTTGTTCCTATATATACATTCTTAGGTACAACTATTTTTGTTTATTCTCTGCCTTTAATTAAAAAAAAATTCTCAAACTTAAATCTGAGAATTCTGTTAATTTAGAAGAGTGATTCTTTCCCTTTCCTCACTCTCCATGCTGTGGGTGCTGGTATGAAACTGGAGATTTATATCCACTCATAAGCTGTCTACTACTGAGCAACTCCTTCAGTTCAGGGTCTCGGGTTTTGACATTCTCAGTGTTGCTTGTGAATCTGTTCCAAGGGAGAAAATCTAACACATAGGTGTCACCTGCCATGAGTATTTGTTGAAACTTAATCAAAATGAAACTGACTGCAATGCTCAGTTAACAATATTGCAGCCAGAGTTTAACTGTTCACTAGCTTGTTAGTCTTACAACTATATTATGAGACACTGTAAATTGAATCTACCCGAGGCTTCCTGACATTATATGTGTGTGTGTGTGTGTGTGTGTGTGTGTGTGTGTGTGTGTGTGTGTGTATGTGATGGTACAGCCTTTTTTCCAGCATGCAGGAGTCAGGAGTTAGGGGCAAGTAGATATCTGTGAAATTGAGGCCAGCCTGGTGTGTGTGTGTGTGTGTGTGTGTGTGTGTGTGTGTGTGTGATGGTACAGCCTTTTTTCCAGCATGCAGGAGTCAGGAGTTAGGGGCAAGTAGATATCTGTGAAATTGAGGCCATCCTGGTCTATGTAGCAAGACCAAGGCTACAATAGTGAGGCCCTGCTTCAAGATGATAAATAGATAGATACATACATACATACATAGATACATAGATAGATTTGGTAGCTTTAATCTCAGAACACTGTAGGTATAGGCAGGTGGATTTCTATGAATTCAAGAAACAGAGATCTAGACCAGCAAGATATACAGTGAGGCACTGACATTATATATTTACATACATATTTATATATGTAGTCTGACAGGTGTGTGATGGCTTTAGAATGTAAGTTCCACAAGAGCATGGGATCTGTCTGTCTTCTTCTGCCTCTATCTCTAGTGCCTCAAAAAGTGGCACCCTTTAGTGGCCATCTAATAATTATTTCTTTAAAAAATTTTTATTTTATTTAATTTTATTAATAATTGATATGGAAGTACATTCCTTTTTGACACATTTAGACTCTCTCCTACATCCATTCCCTATGACTTTCTCGTTCTTCTTTTTCTTACCCTTCCTCTTATCCTTTTTTTTTTAAAAAAAATATTAAGCTCTATAAGTTCTACTCACACATGTATGGGTGTAAAGTAACATCCAATGGAACATGTGCAACCCATCATGGGCTACATCCCTGAAGACAGCTGACCTTTCTTCCCCTGGCCACCATGAACCACCACCAATGGCAGCTTCTCAGTATGGGGAGAGACCTGATGTGCTGTCTGTAATGACTCGTCGACTGGGTTGATCTTGTACAGACATTTGATGGCAAAAGACTCCTGCTTATTCATAAGTTCAGCTTCCACTTATGTCCAGAAGACATCTTCCCTGTCAAACTTTCTTACTCCTTAACATTACCCAAGCTTTGGGGTAAGTGGTGGTGATATCGATGTCCCATTTAGGGCTGAGAAACACTTCTTGATTTGAGTCAAAATACCTCTTAGTGCTGCTCTTACATCAACAGCGGATGAACTCCTTGAAAGCAAGGGCTGTGTGTACTTTAAGTTGTCTACCACAGAAGCAAAAAGAAGACAAGCAATGAAAGCATACTCAATTAAATGCTCAGATCACTGTTGACTTTACAGGTTCCTAAAGGATTTTTGTGTGTTAGTTGAAAATCTGGCAAGTGTACTGGATTTTTTTCTCAGTTGTGGCTCAGTTTTCCTTTTGGTGAACATGATAGGCTTAGGGGTTACTGTGTCTTAGACCCTAAACATGTTTGTGTGTGTGTGTGTGTGTGTGTGTGTGTGTGTGTGTGTGTGTGTGTGTGTGTGCGTGCGCACGTGCACGCGCATGTGTTCCAGGCATAAGTGATTGAAACCGAGTTTTATGTTACTTCTCTTTTTTTACTCTGAACAAATTACTCATTAACAGTCTTTTCTGATTTGAACACTACTTAACAGTTCCAGACAGACATTGACTGAAAGTATTTGCTATGAAATAGAAATAATATAAGATGAAGTAGTACTTTCACTCTCTCCACAGTCATATCTAACTACTCCATCAAATAGAGAATACTAAAAGGTTGCACATTAAAGTTTGGTTGTATGCTTTGGAAATTAATTCTCTGGGACGATGGCTACTTCTGGTTATCAACAGCATGCATTCTCCTGTATTTTTTGGCTAGCAGATTTGAAAAGTCAGTACAAAGGACACATTTTAATACTACCACACTGCCAAAAAGCACCAAACAAACATTGTATTTGGCAAAAGGGGAACTTTTAAATACCGTTGATAAATACACTCATCTCCACTCAGAGTAACTAGAACTGAGAAAAATATCTGGGCCACGAAGCCCTGTCTGCATCCTTTTCAGATCATTATTTATTCTTTTGGCTCTCTCTTATGGCAGTTCAATTTTATTGGCTGAGTCAAACATCTTTTTTGTCTTTCTTCCAGCATCAGTAGTGTGTCTCATTCTTTTATTCTTTTTAGCAGAATAAAGTGAGAAGACTTAGAATGATGCTGATAAAGATAGAATGGCAGACACAATGCTCAACATAGTTTTATAAATGTGGCTCGATTTTTGTATTGTTTTGAGTCTTGAAATTATTATGTTTCCTAAGGCTAAGTCAAATACTACAGAAGCAAATATCTGAAGGACATCAGCTTCATTGTGATAGTTATCAATGCCGAGCACTTATCAGCTAAGCATTCATGTGTGTGTGTATGTGTGTGTGTGTGTGTGTGTGTGTGTGTGTGTGTGTGTGTGTGTTGTATGTCCTCATGTCTTTCTTTTATATAAAGGCCCATCTATCATGGAAATGTTAACAATGGAAATACTTATAAAATGCCTCCTTAAGGCACTGTTGATTTTACATCCAATAATTTAGAAAAATTTCCAAACGTTGACACAATATCAATGGCAGGACCTAAAAGCAACTTCTGGACTGTTCTGTCCTAATTTTATGATTAATGAACATGACCAGAACTGACCTTGTTATGGTAAGTCAAAGCAAGGTGAACTGAAGTACAGTTATAACCCTCCCAAACAGAACTGGTCTCCATACATCTAAGTGAAATATAAGAAGCAAAATCATGACCCGCGAGTAACCATCAACCCCCTTTGAACCATTTTGTCAATAGCTGGATGGTTGAATCTAGGAAAACATTTACTGAGGTGTCTCTTCTAAAAGTTTCTCAGATTCACATTTTTATTCCCATACAGCCCCCACTCCACACAAATTCCCAACGAGAATTTTTTTTTTTTTTTTTTTTTTTTTTTTTTTTTTTTTTTTTTTTTTTTTTTTTTTTTTTTTTTTTTTTTTTTTTTTTTTTTTTTTTTTTTTTTTTTTTTTTTTTTTTTTTTTTTTTTTTTTTTTTTTTTTTTGAGATAGTGTCTTACTTGGCTACTGGGTGTACTTGGAACTTGTTATGTATAGCTCAGGCCGAACTCAGACTTTTGCCAATCATTTTCCTCAGTGAGTTTAGTATTGTGGTTACAGGTGAGTGTTACTGCATCTGATTTCTCTTTACATTTTCTTCATTGATTAGTTTATTTATTTACTTTTCATCCCAATATCTGCAACCCCTGTCCTCCCAGTCTTCCCCCTCACACAGCTCTTCCTTCGATTCTCCCCTCCCCTTCTCAAATGTTTTCCAACTGAGTTTGCATTTGCACAACATAGGGTCTTCCTTCAGATTACCTTAAACTTTTAGGACATTGATAAAAGATAGCCAGGTTCCTTGCCAATTTTCAAAAGAATGGCCTCTAGTCCAAGTTTGAAGAGAGCTTTGTTCTGATACAAAGACTCATGACCCCAATCTTTCCTGGCCTTGTTTTATCAGAATGCTGGCCTCCAAAATTCTCTGCAGAATTACACCTGAGTTCTGCTTGGTAGAATTTTATGGTTTCTCTGCACACATTTCCAAATTGTTTCCAACTCCCCCCGAAAGCCAGTTATAAATGACTAAAAATTAATTAGGCACTTAACCTTATCACAGCAATGACGCCATTTCTAGCACCAGTTTTCTATGTTAGATAAACTTGTATTGCTGTGACAAATATACCTGGCAGAAAGAAATTAAGAGAGGAAAGGTTTATTTGGGATTGTGAGTTCAGAGAGGTTTTAATCTGTCATGTGAGGAGAGCATAGCAACAGATACAGTTCTGTCCAAAGCAATGGGATGTCAGGACTTCAGGTACCAGCAAACAGGGGAGTTTGTCTTTCAAGGGCTTACCCTGATAATAGGTCAGTAATGACAGCTTAGGGGTTGCTGTATCTCAGACTCTAAGCAACAACAAAAACAACAACAATAAATGTTCAACTCATTGGTGGAAATAAAATTGTATGGTACATTACTTTGTGCAATTGCTAATCTGAACAATCCATGAACAGTCTCTTCCCTATTTGAACATTAGTTCACAGTTCCAAAAAGATCATGACTTTTTGAAAGTATTTGCTATGAAATAGTAACAATATAAGACATTGTAGTATGCTCATATCTTTAGAGCATTTTTGGTGTCTATACCCTTTTATCATGTCTTTCCATAGCCAGATCTAACTACTCCATCAAATAGAGAATATTGAGAGGCTAAAATAAGTTTGGTCGTGCATTCCAAACATTCAAAGTATGAACCTTAATGGGATATCAGAAGTTCAATCCAGAACATGAGTTTCTTCTGAAAATGGCACACAACACATATGCAGGAGAGCAATTCCAGATGGGAAAAGGAAGGGCCAAAATGAATAAGACCATCCCCACAAAAATTATAAGATCTGGAAACCTTGGACCCAAATCCGAATTTATATTTCCTTGTTTTAGCAATGGCAATAAATTTGATCATTAGAGAAACAGAAAGAGGTTCCTGGAATTTTATCTCACCCAAACTAAGAAATACTACCTTTAAACCATTAAAATTTTTACATTTACCATTCCCTGGACAATGACTGTCTCTCAATTTTGGCCAAAGACATTCTTAGCCCTATTATTTGTAAGCCCTGCTTATGTCTCCAATACTTCTAGAGCTTGACATTGGCTTCCAGTCCACATGAAGAAGGTACAAGCGATGCTGTTGATATGGTACTTTTGCACCATTCATAACATCTGGCACTGAAGAGTTCATTTTCTCCTTGTTCAGAACAAGCTATCGGCTGTGAAGGATTTTCCTTCAGAGACAGAAGCTCTCTACAGTGAAGCTGAGAAAGTAAAAGAAACAAAGCTGCAGCCATGATATCTGATGATCACCTGTGTGATCAACTTGCAACTTGTATAGACTTTAAGAAGGCTCCTCCCATGGCCCTCTTTGTCTTTCTTGTGTGTGCTGTCTCAGAGAGGAACACCGCAAGCATGAGCACAGGAGCCTCCAGGCAATGGTTCTGGTAAAACTGTGCCAGCTTGGAAATCTGGAAGGAGACTGGTTTTAATTATATGAGTGAGAGGCAATTATTTGAAGCTCTTTCCATTTCTTGAAATCCACAGTCTCTTGATCTCTAGGTTTGCAGCATGTCTGTGGTCATTCACTATTCCTTGGGTATTCTAAAATTATAAACACAGAGGAGAGTCCCACAGACCTAGAGCTAATGGAAAGACTTTGCTATGCAGCTGTCGTTCATATAGATCAATCACAAGTCACACGTTTAGCCACATGCTTGCAGAGAGTAGAAGAGGGAAGATCTGAGCTCTCTCACTCTGTTTGATGCTGGGATTTGTTGGGTGAATGATCTTGTTTGCCACTTAACTAAATGGCAGTAGAATATGGAAACTCAACATATCTTGATTATCTCGGTATATACTTGCAAGCTACAAAACTTTAGAGTTGAAATTCAGAGCAATTGTTAGTTATTCTCAATGAGTGAAAAATATAAGATTGTAAAGAATAATTATTTCTACTTTGGCCTTCATATCTTAAAGCAAAGTAAAACAAGACAAAAAACCCATCACTGGCTCTCAGATAAAAAGGCAACAGGCTGGGGGTCAGTTCTGAGAGCCATATGCCTTTATCTACCATCTCATAAGTGAAAAAGGCCATGAGAAGTTTGTTCAAATTGTAAATGTAAATATCATGAAATCTACACAGTGTTAACCCTAATGCTGTTGTTGCCTTCATTTCATTGATGAGAGTGTCTTTGTGTGCTTGTGTTTGAGAGAGTAATGGAGGTAAATGGAGTAGCAATTACAGCCTAATCTTTGTAACTAGAAATCGTCTCTCCTATATCTTTTGCATGACTATCTGGGAATGATCTTAATTAGGCCTGCAGATTCTGGGAGACACTCAAAACTGTGAAACCATGACAACCATCACTCTGCCTAGAGACAGGATTCAAAAGCCCCCTTGTTGCTTTTGCACTAGTAGTGGCTTTCTCTATTTAATTCATTATTGCTCGGAACAAATAAGTTCACATTTGCCACCCTAATGACACATGAGATTTCCAAGAACTCATCCTTAATGACATTAGAGTCAGTGTTAAAGGGAGTTTCATCAGCCTTTCTTGGGCCACCCACTGTTTAAGAGTACTAAGAGTCCATCTCCCAGTGAGGAACATGGTGAACTGAGAAACCTCAGTTATTTGAATCATCCTCATTACAGGTTTATGCTACTACAGTAACACCAAACATTACCCTGTTTCGGAATATTTTCAGGGATAATTGAGAGAGGGAATAGCTAGCTTATTAGAAATCTTGATTACAGGCTTTTAGGCATATGGGCCACCCATGACTGTACCATTAGTATATATGCTGTTTAAAAGGAACAAGGACAGGCTAGTTCTATGTGTCTTAGTTTTCCAAAGAAATTATGTTTCTGGGATTTTTTTCCACATTGATTTTTATCTACCCCACAACACACACACACACACACACACACACACACACAGAGAGAGAGAGAGAGAGAGAGAGAGAGAGAGAGAGAGAGAGAAGAGGGGGAGAGAGAGGGAAGTAGAGAGAGAGGGATGGAAAGAGAGAGGGATGGAGAGAGAGGGAGGGAAGGAGAGAGAGGGGGAAGAAGAAGAGGAGGAGGAGAAAGAGGAGGAGGAGAGAGAGAGATGGAGATGGGGAGTGAAAGAGAGGGAAGGAGAGAGAGAAGTGTACATGATGGAAAGAGAGAGAGGGAGAGGAGAGGAGAGGGAGGGAGGCAAAGAGAGAGAGAGAGAGGGAGGGAGAGAGAGAGGAGAGAGGTGTACATGATGGGAGCAGGGGTAGAATAGGGATAACATTGTATAACAGGAGTCTAAACATAATCACAATATGCCCTATATGTGAGAAAAACTGGCAAAAATTTTAAAACATTTAACAACTTAGGGTTACAGAGTTAAATGGAAAATTATGACAATATTCATTCATCAATCCAACAAAAGTTTGTTGAGAGATGCTTATGCTCTGCCAACGAGAGTCTGGCCTCTATGGAATTTACTAAAACAATGTTAGGAAGACATACAATTATTAGGGGCCTCTTAGAGAAATAGATGCTTGCGGTGTGTTGGCCATTCTGGGTGTTAAAAGTAGCAAATGGGAAAATATCGAAGGTCTAAAATAACATTCATGGAGCCGACTGAGAGGAAAAATCTTTGAAAGCGTTAATTTATCTCTGTGACATATTAAAATCACCTAAACACACGTCTGCATTCGTGCATCCACTTGAGTGTGTTCCTTGTGCATGTCTGTCTGTGTGTGTCTGTGTGTGCGCACCTGCATGTGTGCATGCACAAGCAGGAGTACACAGGTCTTGTGCAGGTAGCCACACCTGCTATGTGTTCATGACTGTGACTGGCCATGCCATATGCAGCAGACAGCATTTACACTGCTAGTGTCT
Organism: Mus minutoides; assembly: GCA_902729485.2. Taxonomy (NCBI): domain Eukaryota; kingdom Metazoa; phylum Chordata; class Mammalia; order Rodentia; family Muridae; genus Mus; species Mus minutoides. The sequence continues at coordinate 164,194 of CACVCL010017178.1, forward strand.
GTCTGCTTGGCCTTCTCATCTTTCTGTGCTGTTCCCTGGGTCTTAGAAGGGCTAATGTGCATAGCTTATTTGGAGCTGACTACTCAATTGCCATTTATTCTTAGCACTTAAATAATTTGTCTCGGCAGTTATCATTATCCCCAACAAAACGAAGTTTTTTGACCCCAACTGAGAGTCATGCTAGTCTATGAATATAAACATAATTATTGAAAAGATAGCTTGGCTACAGTAGTGTGTTTACTCTTAGAGTCTCTAATTACTTCCTCTTTCTTAGCTTTAAATTTTTGACCAGGCTTACAATATTAGCTATTCTCTTCTGGGAAGCAGGCATTACGTCTAGACAAAAAGAGGTGGTTAGCTCCCCAAACAGGTATGCCATCATTGCCGCATTGGACACACACTGCTGGACAGGTCAGCAAGGCAGTCCATAGTGTTGCTATTAATCTGCACTGTTGCCATTTGATCTGGGAATTTTAGAATATGTGCATTGTACTCATTCTCCCATGGATGGTAATAGTATCTGACATGTGGCAGATGATCAGTAAATGGTTAATTCATCCTTTTTATCATGCACACTTTTTTGGCTCATGAGAAAAGATGACTGAAATCTCCAGTGTCCATTAACACGTATTAATTAGCATGTATTCTATGATAGAATTTGCCTGTACCTATTTCACCAGTATAAAGTTCAGGACCTGAGCTGCTGCAAAGAAAAATATTTCACAACACAAAAATTACTTGTTTAGAATATTTGGGTCAGGAATGTAGGACAATATCATCGTTCACAGCTATCCTCAGATACTGAATGACATTCAGTCCTAAACCCTAGAACACCACTCAAAGCAGAAAACTAGGTTTTCTGAAGTAGTCAATGAGATTGGCAACTAAGATATACCTATTTCCTGGACTTTCAAGGCAGATTCTTATCTGTTTTGTTTTTTTTGTTTTTTTTTTCTTGAAACCTGCATAACTTCAGAGTTATTTCATCTCTTGTAGCTAGAATGCAACCTAGTCTGTTCACTGGAGATGAGAAAGGGGTCCCAAGATGATAAACCTGTGGCCCAAGGAAGTGATGCTTCCTTCACTAAAGAGAAAAAAGGAGCAGATATACTGGGCTTTTCTGATGGCTCTATTAGGGAGGCAAGCCCAAGTTGCTCTTTAGGTAGCAGGGCTTAGTGATGACATCACCAATCAGCCTTTACTGTAAAAGTGATGCATGCTCCCTGATTACAACATTTCTCTCCACTGAAGAACAATCTCCTACATATATATCACACCCTAAAATACAATAGACTGATAGCATGCAAAAGAGGAAAACGGATTTTTAGTGTATTTTCATTGAATATTTACCTAATTTTTCAATTCTTCTCCTTCTAGGATTTAACTTTTTTTTTTTTTCTTTTTACAATTACCTGATGTGATCTTGATGATCAGGTATTGGTACATTTGTTAACTTCTCTTTGACATCATCGAGATGATAAAAAGTTTCATTAAAATACTTTCCATCTTAAATACTCAGTCTTTTAATTTGAATGCTCCTGAACTTGCCCGGTGTCTCAGTCGGGCTTTGTATGTTGCAACAACACACCATGATCCAAAAGCAAGTCGGGGAGAAGTTTATTTAGCGTCCACTTCCACACTGCTCTTCATCACTGAAGGAAGTCAGGACAGGAACTCAAATGGACCAAGAATCTGGAGGCAGGAGCTGATGCAGAGGCCATGGAGGGATGCTGCTTACTTGCTTGCTTCCTGTGGCTTGCTCAGTTGGTTTTCTTATAGAACCCAGGACCACCAGCTCAGGGATGGCACCACTTACCATTGATCCCTAATTGAGAAAATGCCTTACAGCTGGATCTACTGGAAGCGTTTCCTCAGCTGAGGCTCCTTCCTCTCTGAAGACTCTAGCTTGTGTCACCTTTACAAACAGAAACAGCCAGTACAACTGACTCCTTGTCAACGCACAAACATATCACTATTAAGCCATACCCTTCTTTTCTTATTCATCCCTAAGATCTCACATTAAAAACACAAATAACTTTAAAACTCTCACAGTCTTTACTAATTCTAACACAGTAAAACTCCAGGCCCTTTAAAATATCAGATCTCTTTTAAAATCCAAAGTCTCTAAAATTCAGTATTTCCATTGTGGGGTCCAGTAAGGGGGGAAATTTTTCAAGAGGGAAACATCAAGGTGCAGCCACAATCAAATCAAAATCAAACTCCAACTTTCTAATGTCTGGGAATCATGACCTTCTGGTCTCCTCCAAAGAGTTTGGGTCAGTTCTCTAGCTCTGCCCTCTGTAGCACACACAACTGTGGTCTAGGATCCAGATAGACCCAGATGGATCTACTCCATTGCTGCTGTCCTTGGTGGTCATCCTATGACTATGGATATTCACATCCCATGGTGTGGCATCTCCAAAACTGGTCCACTGCTGGGACCATGCTACACTTTCACCAATATTCTTTCGTAGGCTCTCTTCATGGTACCAAGTCTCAAATTCTTCATATGACCCCTTTAGTCCTGGGCTTTCAACTGCCCCTGAGGCTTCCTCTTCATAAATGGCCCCTCCTCAAAACTCAGAGTGCCAAACCTCAAATACTCCCCATGTCTCCTTCATGCCTTCAAAACCAGTATCTCCTGAGTAACTCTTTCACTTTGCCAAATCTGGCTGCCAACACAAGGTACAACCTTGGCTATTTCTGGAACAGAGCTTCTCTGTTCTATCTAAAAACACTTCCCAGGAGATTTCACCTCAGTGATGCCATTCTCTTTCTAATTGCCACTAAATTTATAGATCCAGCCGACTAGTACCAATGGCCCCAGTAACACAAAAGTTTCACTTGAGTAGTTCTGGTATCTTGTTAATCACAGCTGATTCTTCAGCTACAGCTAATGGAAACTATAGACTCTAATATCAAAATAGCAAACAGTCCTAATAGAGTCTTTAATCTTCCCTCTGAAATGTCACAAGCCAGGTCTTAATCTTCTGCACTGCTCTCAACATTCTTATCTTTGAAGCTCCTACAGAACATCCTACTGAGTTCTCAGTACTAAAAGTTCCAAAGTCCTTTTACAATCCTCTCCAAAATACATGGTAAGAAGAAGGAAGACCAAAGTGTGGATACTTTGCTCCGTCTTTAGAAGGGGGAACAAAATACCTATGGAAGGAGTTACAGAGACAAAGTGTGAAGCAGAGACTGAAGGAATGACCATCCAGAGACTACCCTACCTGAGGATCCATCCCATAAACAACCACCAAAACCAGACCCTATGTGGATTCCAACAAAAGCTTACTGAGAGGAGGCTGATATTACTGTCTCCTGAGAGGCTCTGCCATTGCCTGAAAGATACAGAAGTGGATGCTCACGGCCAGTCATTGGACGGAGCACAGGGTCCCCAATGAAGGGGCTAGAGAAAGTACCCAAGGAGTTGAAGGGGTTTGCAGCTCCATAGGAAGAACAACAATATGAACTAACCAGTACCCAAGGAGATTTCCCAGTGACTAAACCACCAACCAAAGAAAACACATAGTGGGACTCATGGCTCCAGTTGGTCATCAATTGGAGGAGAGGCCCCTTGGTCCTGTGAAAGTTCTATGCTCCAGTATAGAGGACTTCCAGAGCCAGGAAGCAGAAGTGGGTGGGTTGGTAAGCAGGGGGAGGTGGGAGGAGATAGTGGATTTTCAGAGGTGAAACTAGGAAATGGGATAACATTTGAAATGTAAATAAAATATCTAATAAAATAAAATAATAATTTGTAAAATGCACGTGCGTGCGCGCACACACACACACACACACACACACACACACACACACACACACACGGTCAGGTCTATCAGAGCAATACCCCACTACACTGGTACCAGCTCATCTTAATTAGGGTTTCTATGGCCCTCAGAGACTCATGTGTTCCAATGCTTGACTCATAGGGAGTGGCACTATTAGGAGGTGTGGCCTTGTTGGAGGAAGTGTGTCACTGCTACATGCATTTTGCCATGATAATAAAGGACTGAACCTCTGCAATTATAAGCCAGTCCCAATGAAATGTTTTTTTTTTTTTTTTTTTATAAGTGTTGCCTTGGTTATGATATCTCTTAACAGCAATGAAACTCAGACTAAGACACTAAGTTATCTGGAAACCTTTGTGTCACTGTGAACAAATGCTGAAAGTTTAAGTCAAGGAGTCTTAGAGTGAATAGATTTCACTCACTAATAGCCTAAAATCTTGACAAGAATTGCACTGAGCCACCCAAATTAATGCTCCAAGGCAGTTCTATTAGTTCAAGTGACAGCTGACAAAGCAATACAGATTGAAAAGTAGTTTGAAGACAAATACACTTACAATAGATAAGCTGATGCCCCTAAAATCTTTCTAGATGCTTAGGGTGAAGCCTTATGATGGCTTCCTTTCAGCCATATTAATTTATTTCTAACGGTTCAGGTAACGAAGAAAGCAATTTGACATGTAATTTCTAGTACTTCTGCATCTGGTAACCATATCTTCTCCTACATCTTAATACTCTGAGTCACTAAGCGATAGCAAAATGTTGATGGTCCCCTCAACAATTTGTAGCTAGAGCCAGGATGTATGCAAATTCATGGTTATTTATCCGTAATTCTGAAATCCATAGATTTCTAAGGAGAGAGAATATTTTCATTATTCATTGTAGAAATTGACATGCTAACACAGACATGGATTAATACAAGGGTATCTATCATTTTTAATAATCTTAATTGCACTGAGCTGTATCCACTGGTACAGAATGCTAATATATTTAATTAAGGGTCCCTGTCCCAGATTCTCTGTAGTATTACAACGTCCATCCAATGTAACTTCTTTTAAAATGCAAAGCTACGAATTCCACAATCTCAGGGGAAGAGTTTGGAGTAGGAACTGGAGTCTTGGGTCAACTTGTAATATTTTATTCACTTACCTGCCAATTTAAAGGCAACATTCTATGGTCCATGGAGACCAAAGAACCTTGGATCCAACTTTAAAGGGACAATAGCAGCAGTGGGCTGTGTGTCTTGTCTCCACCAGGAAGTATTTATTTATAGCTTGCCTGTTTGCTTGCTTTTCAGTGCCCCAATCTGAAC